>CM038142.1:261072155-261307832 GCA_021437245.1 Aegilops speltoides | reverse complement strand
TCTTACAATGCACACTCCACCAAACAGAAGCAAAACCAGTAAATGCTCTAGTGGTAGCTCGTACTCTCTCAAGTTCAGAAAAGTCATGGTGACGAAAAGCTTGTTCTACTTCAAGCTCCCAAGCTAGATAAATAGCAGGATTAAATCTACCCTCAAATGACGGTAAAGAGATAACCTGAACATGTGCTTGTGTTGTCCCAACTCTCGTGATGGTGAAAATGTGTCTGTCGTCCAAGAACTTCTATCTCCGGAACCTGTCATTATTAGTAGAAACAAGAAACAAAATTCGAGAATAATGTTTCTATGAACTACTAGGATGTGGTTGTGTGCTCACGATAAAGCAAATATCAATATCTTACAAGTTCTTACCATGCGGCGGTGGTGACAGCAACCAGCGGTGTCAAGTAACTCTGAAGATTGTGTAAAGCGATTGTCGGGGGAACGTACGTATACACGGTGTAGAAATATGTGGAGCTGGGTTGGCTATATATGGTAGCAAACATTAGCAATAATCAATTCAAAGATGCAATGTTGAATAAACGTTCAACGATGGTACTGTGCTGGTCCTAGGCTAGACCGGACTAGAGACGCGAGCCTAGAACACTAATGAGGTCACGGTGTAGCACAACTAGCAACAATGAAGGATACTAAGTAGCTCTAGACAGCAAGATATAAGTGAAGATCACAACAGCAGTAAAGATAATGATGAAAAACAACTGCCAAGCAGGATATACAACAACTCTCTATTCAACTTTCCTCTTGAAAAGTTTGAGCCAATTTTCTGATAAATTCTTTCAAAGAATGCTACTAACTCAAGCTTTCCAATGCAAAAAGAATCACTCAATTCCGAGTTGATATGAGGAGTCAAAGAATTCTAAAACTGGCCTGAAAAATTGGAACAAGTTGTGTTCACGAGCTTCGGAGGGCAAAAAGACCTATTTAGAAGCAGATTTTGAGGTTTCAAATATTGAACTAACTTATGCAACTACTTACATGCGGCTCGTCGCTAGCTTCAATTTGAGTACTCACGGAGCCAAAACGGACTTTGTATGAGGAAGATACACCAGTTTTACTAAACAGTGCGCAAAACAGATTCTAATCCGAATTCAGGTACGAGATTGATTCTAGATAGATCTGAATTTTTTTCTTCTCTCTTTTTTTTCTCACACTTTTTTTTCTTTTTCTTCTTTCCTTTTCTTTTTTTTTCTTTCTTTTTTTTTCTCTTTTTTTCTCTATCTTTTTTTTCTCCCTCTTTCCAAGACAAACTAGATAAGATGCAGATTGGATCAGGCGAAGATGTGAACGATCTCAACTATGATTATGACAATGAACGATGGGTAGCACGTGATGGAAATTGATGGATGTGTAGTGGACAGCGGAAGGGAGAACAATGCAGCGGCGGCGTGACTAATGTGAACAGAACTCGAAACTCTAAACGAACTAGACACTAAGACCAGCAACTGACACGACGATGCAACCGATAATTCAACTATGCAAGCAATGAATAAAAAATTGCAAAGGCTCAGACTGGCTTGGAGAAAGGATGAATAGATCTAACTTTTTTTTGTGGCTTTTTCTTGGACAATAGGTAAGAAAATAAATCGAATCTAGGGATAACTGGAAAAACTCACCGAGCAACCTGAAAACTGATACCACTTGATAGAGGCGGGGGAGGGGTCCCGATCTTTCGATGAGATGATAACTATCGATTTGGTGAAGATGACTTCAACGATCCGACTACAAACGTGCACGATGTTGCGCCTTGGCAATCGCTAAACCAACTCTGAGAGGTTATTGACCATGCCGGAGCACAATCAACCTGACCACAAAGATCTATTCCTGCAAGCAATCGAAGAACAAGCAAGAATATGATAAGAACAATCTGAATATTGCGAGTATATATGAAGTATTGATAAGGGTGGGGATCCGTAAGCGGTCTTGGTCTGGTCGTTGGACACAAACGAAGTACACGAAGTTGCAATGGCTAACTTTTAACTAAACAAATCCCAAGGAAAAAGCTACTAGATGGATCTACTTATATAGGAGCAAGGGGTGGTGGCCAAGGAGGTGGGAGAACGTCCCAAGGCAGCCTAAAACCAACCCTAGGTCGTACAAGGCTCATGGGCCCAAGTGGAGGTGACGTAACACCTTTGGACTTGTAGTTTGACTCGGATTCTGCTGCAGCGGCAGATTGTTTCGTCCATAACTCAACGCTTCGGAAGGATTTTAAGGTGATTCCAATTAGGTTGGAAAGAGCATGAAATCTACTTTCCAACAAAAAAGAATCACCCAATTTGGAGTCCGTATGAAAAAGTTGTTGACGTTTTGAGTCAAGTATGTCTGTGCAGTCTAAATCTGAGTCCAGAACGTGAGAGACTTGGACACTATCTTCTCTTGGGCCAAAAGTGATGTGAGAGAACTTTTTGAACAGCAAATAAACATTTCTTTCTTCCTTATCTTCATATGTGGATTGTACAAATGTCCCATACACCTGCAATTAGACAAAACACAAAAGTGTGTGAAGTATTTTTGTTCTGGATAACATAAATAGATTATTGAATAGTTTGCTCTAGAAATCACCTGACAAATATGCATGTATGCAATATTTTTGGTCATATCCAAGGTAGTCATGTCCTCATCAGGTCGTGAGCTCCGAGGAGAAGTAACCAAGTGGATGAGCAAGGCTCTCACACAAAATATGAGCTAAACCATCGCTAACCTTAACTAGGAGGAGGTGGAGGAGTATATATAGTCTAGGTGAATGAAAGGGTAAGCGGCGTCGGCCCAACAAACGGGCGGACGCACAGGCGTTGGACGTCGGTCGTCCAGAGCTTCTGGATGATCCGGACATCCGTAGATCATCGGGCTTCCGTATATTTGGCTCTGGTGGAGAAGTACCGGACGTCCGGAGGGGTTCGGTCGTTCGGGGGCCTGGGAGTCGTCGGACGTCCGGTCCTGGTCGGACGTCCGGCCGCTGTAGCGTGTGTTGGCCTGGTTTCCTTAGGTGGCGTGACCTTGAGGGGCGGACGTCCGGGCTGGGTCGGTCGTCCGATCGGCTGTAGCCGGGCAGCTCCTTCTCTTGGTCCTTGTACTTGGCGTCCTTGCTAGCTATTCCATTGGATGTGGTGGCTCCGTGGCTTTCCTCTAAGTACCTGATAATGCATAGCACACACGTTCGAGGTAGTAGCCACGTCTCACATGTAGAAAGTGAAGGTTCGGAGAGGAGCGAGTTCACCTCATGTCCCATGGCGTATGTTCGAGGTCTCGTCATATGTCCTCTTGGGGTTTGGAGAGTAGTCGGAGTGTACATGAGGAGGAATGTGGGATGCTCCGCACCAGTACTTATGGGTCCAACATGGACTCCGAATGACAAAACTATGACCGTTTTAGTGAACACCTGTCCATTCTATGGCAGTCCTTGAAAGTACTTCATTTTCTCGTGCGATTTTTGCCTGACTGCTCCCAAAATTTCTTGTCCTCTATAGTGGAGATATCGTTTCCACATATATATTGATCGATGCCAGGAATGCCCTTTTATTCTTGGCTTTCACGCGCATGACTTACAGCATGCCATCCAGCGAAATCAAGGAGAATAAGGCATATAGCCGCTGGATTTTCTTCAATTTACGGCCAAATGAGATTGCCCGGATCATAGAGCTTCTGCAGAAAGGTATGTTTGTCCCTACCAGGGGGGCTAATGTCTATAAGCAACATAATCTCTCAAATTTCGTTCAAAAGGAAGTGCCAATGGGTTCAGAAACTTGTCTTAAAAATAACGACGAATGATGTTCTTTGACATTCAGGGCCAAAAAGTCCTGCCTAAGGCTGAATTTGAGGGTACTCCGGGCCTCCTAGCGCAAGCGGGGAGTAAGTTTTTGGATTCGCACGCTCACCGCAAGCAGTTTGAGTACTTATGGGTCCGACACGGACTCCTAATGACAAAATTATGACCGTCTTAGTGAACATGTGTCCATTCTATGGCAGTCCTTGAAATACTTCATTTTCTCATGCGCTTTTT
This sequence comes from Aegilops speltoides, assembly GCA_021437245.1. Classification (NCBI taxonomy): domain Eukaryota; kingdom Viridiplantae; phylum Streptophyta; class Magnoliopsida; order Poales; family Poaceae; genus Aegilops; species Aegilops speltoides. Next base: position 261,303,814 of record CM038142.1, on the reverse strand, counting down.
GCCTGACTGCCCCAAAATTTCTTGTCCTCTATAGTGGTCATATTGTTTCCACATATATATTGACCGATGCCAGGAATGCCCTTTTGTCCCTGGCTTTCACGCGCATGAGTTACAGCATACCATCCGGCGAAAACAAGGAGAATAAGGAATATAGCCACTGGATTTTCTTCAATTTACGGCCAAATGAGATTGCCCGGATCATAGAGCATCTATAGAAAGGTACGTTTGTCCCTACCAGGGGGCTAATGTCTATAAGCAACATAATCTCACGAATTTCCTTCAAAAGGAAGTGCCAATGGGTTCAGAAACTTGTCTGATGTAGGGCGGTGCCCTATGTGGACGATATTTCACGTTTGGAGTGGATCCTACGGGGAACACAATGAACGAGCGGAAGAACACACGGAAAAACACGGGGAGGAACGAGAGAAACTCTAAACCGGCAAGCAATCAATCACACAAGGGCTAGATCATCGAACACATAAGGTAGCACAAGATTCAAAATCAACAAAGGAAAGATACAAAGGTAGTCGTTCTTCTTCGCGAGGAGGTCTTGATGGTCTTACCTTGAAAGGGTCTTGAATCCGCTTGGGGGATCTTCTCCGAAGAGGTCATGAGCTCCGAGGAGAAGTAACCAAGTGGCTGAGCGAGGCTCTCACACAAAATATGAGCAAAACCAATGCTATCATTAATACGAAGCTAGGAGATGAGTATTTATAGTGCTAAGCCATGAAAGGGTAAGTGGGAGAGGATACATGGGCGAAACCCCTTGCACTGCGCGCAGGCAGGCCGGTAGTACCGGTCGTGTTGCCCGTAGTTCCGCTGGTAACTCATGCAAGGAGGAAGTACCGGAAGTGGAAGGCGGTACTACCGCTGGGAGGTCAGGCGCTGGCTTCTGGAGATGGACGTCGAAGGGGCCAGTGGTTGTACTGGTTGTCGAGGCGGTTGTTCCGGTCTTTGGGATGAAACCGGTAAAACCGGTGCAGCACCGGCCTTGCTTTGCTCGATCACAGAAGGTGGGTCGGTTGTTGGCCGGTAGCTGGCCGGTTGTTCCGCCCGGCTGGTGGTTGGGCGGTTGTTCCGGTCCTTCTGGGCTGGGCAGATCGTCTACATGCTCTCGATGTTCATCTTGCATCGTAACTTCTCCTTGGTTACTTTCTTGGTACCTAAGCACACAAAGCATCTCCGTTTGAGGTAGTAGCCATGTCTCAAGTGGGTCAAAGGGAAGTTCAACAAGGAGAGAGCTAACCTCGGATTGAATAGCACGTGCTCGAGCACTCATCATGGGTCCACTTGGAGCTTGAGTAGTCGAAGTAGTGTCCATGGGGATGACCGTAGGATGCTCCGAATCATCTCCCCTTCCTTGGGAAAGATCCGACCTCGGATCGAAATCCTCATCACCATGGCACGGGGAGAGATCGGAGACGTTGAAGATGTTGCTCACGTTGTACTTGTCGCGTGGGAGGTCGATCTTGTAAGCGTTGTTATTGTAGCGTGCTAGCACCTTGAAGGGTCCGTCGGCACGAGGGAGAAGCTTGGACTTGCGTTTGTTGGGGAAGCGGTCCTTTCAAAGGTGTAGCCACACGAGGTCTCCAATGTTGAATGTCTTGGGTTGCTTGTTGATGTTGAGCTTGGACGCTAGTCGTTGTACTTGGCGCTCGATTGTGTGCCTTGTATCTTCGTGCATCTTCTTGATGTAGTTAGCCCGTGCACTCGCATCCATGTTGGTGCGTTCTTGTAGAGGAAGGGGTAGAATGTCCAAAGGGGACAGCGGGTTGAAGCCGTAGACGAACTCGAAGGGGGACTTGCCGGTAGTCGAATGTCTTGAACGGTTGTAGGCGTACTCGGTGATGGGTAGACACGCCTCCCACTCCTTGATGTTCTTCTTGATCAACACGTGAAGTAGAGTGGAGAGCGTCCGGTTCGTCACCTCTGTTTGGCCGTCGGTTTGAGGATGGTATGCGGATGAGAACAAGAGCTTGATTCCGAGCTTGGCGCATAGGGTCTTCCAAAAGTAACTCAAGAACTTGACGTCGCGGTCGGAGACGATTGTCTTTGGTACTCCATGGAGGCGCAAGATTTTCCTACAAAAGAGATTTTCAATATGTGAAGCATCGTCTACCTTGTTGCATGGAATGAAATGTGCCATCTTAGAAAATCGGTCCACAACAACAAACACGGAATCCTTTCCATTTGGAGTTCTAGGCAAACCAAGTACAAAATCCATGCTAATGTCTTCCCAAGGTTGATAAGGAATAGGAAGAGGCATGTAAAGACCATGAGATTGAGCTTTTGACTTAGCTTTGCGGCATGTAGAGCATCTTGTGGTGAAGCGTGAGACATCACGGAACATCTTGGGCCAAAAGTAGTTCTTGGAGAGCGTGGCGAATGTCTTGTCGCGTCCAAAGTGTCCCATGAGTCCGCCACCATGAGCCTCTTGCAAAAGGAGCAAACGAAGAGAAGACTCGGGAATGCATAGTTTGTTAGCTTTCATAAGATAACCATCCTTGATGTAATATTGTTCCCAAGACGTATGTGTCAAACATTTAGCATAAGGAGTAGTAAAAGATGGATCATTAGCATACAAGTCCTTTATGTGCTCAAAGCCAATAACATTCAACTCAAGTTTATTGACAAGCGTGCATATGCGTGAAAGTGCATCCGCAACTACATTTTCCTTACCCTTAATGTACTTGATTACATAGGGGAAAGTTCAATAAATTCACTCCATTTGGCATGATGCTTGTTCAGCTTAGTTTGGCCTTTTAAGTACTTTAGTGTTTCATGATCGGTATGTATGACAAACTCATGAGGTCTAAGATAATGTTCCCAAACATGTAGCACACACACTAAAGCATACAATTCTTTGTCATAGATGGGATAGTTAAGTTGAGCACCGGAGAGTTTTTCACTAAAATATGCAATGGCTCATTTTTCTTGCATCAATACTCCGCCAATTTCGGTACCACTTGCATCACAATGAACCTCAAAAGTTTTGTCAAAATTGGGCAAAGCAAGAATCGGAGCATGAGTAAGCAAAGACTTGAGCTCATCAAAAGCCGTGGATTGCAAAGATCCCCAAACAAAAGGAGTATTCTTCTTACTCAAGGCATGCAAAGGAGCAGCAATAGTGCTAAAGTCTTTCACAAAGCGACAATAAAAACCCGCAAGACCAAGAAAACTACGCATTTGTTGCAAATTGGTGGGTTGGAGCCAAGTCTTAATTGCTTCAATTTTAGATTCATCAACATGGAGACCCTTGGAGGAGACAACAAAACCCAAGAAAACCACTTTGTCGACACCAAATGTGCACTTTTTCATGTTGGCATAAAGACGTTCCTTGCGAAGGGTTTGCAAAACAGCCCTAACAAGATTAAGATGCTCTTTCATGGTTTTGCTAAACACAAGAATATCATCGAAGTAAACCACAACAAAGACTCCAATATAAGGGTGAAGCACATAATGCATGAGACGCACGAAAGTACCGGGAGCCTCCGATAAACCCATAGGCATGACTAACCACTCATATAGGCCAAATTTTGTTTTGAAAGCAGTTTTCCATTCATCACCCTCTTGTATGCAGATTTGATAATAGCCACTTTTAAGATCAATTTTGAGAAAAAGTTGGCTCCACTTAGTTCATCAAGCATATCATCTAAGCGAGGAATGGGATGCCTATAGCGGATGGTAATAGCATTTATAGGTCTACAATCGGAACACAAGCGAAAACTTCCATCGGGCTTAGGCACAAGTATAACGGGAACGGTACAAGGGCTTAAGCTTTCACGTACATGACCGTTGTTGATGAGTTGTTGTACTTGCCGTTGAATCTCCTTAGTTTCTTAGGGATTGACACGGTATGGAGCTTTGTTTGGTAGGGGCACTCCGGGGATGAGGTCGACTCGATGCTCAATGCCTCGTAGAGGAGGTAGACCCGGAGGTAGCTCATCGGGGAAAACATCTTGGAATTCATGCAAAAGAGATTGAAACACTAAATGTAGATCGTGAGAGGTGTTAGTTTTTGGTTCTCCATCCTTGCACACAAGGACAAAGTGTATAACACTCGATGGGTTCTCATACACTTCTCTCATCTCACTTTTTGTGGCAAATAATATGAGGTTTTTCTCTCTAGGTGAAGAGGCGCTCAAGTTTGGCTTGTGGCTCTCACTCACTTTTGGGTGGATCACTTTCTCACTTTTCTCTCCATGATGGGTGGCTTGCTTGTCGGCTATCACTTGACTAGGAGATATAGGTCGTAGCACATATTCCTTCCCTTTCATCTTGAAGCTATAGTGATTGGTACGCCCATTCTGGATGACACCATGGTCGAATTGCCATGGTCGACCAAGAAGGAGGTGGCAAACGGTCATTGGGACCACATCACACTCCAAAGTGTCCTCATATGCACCAATTTTGAAGGAGACTTGGACAATATGCTCAACTCGGATAGTGCCGGAGTCACTTAGCCATTGAACCTTGTAGGGGTGCGGGTGCTTCCTCTTGACCAACTGAAGCTTGGAGCATAGTTCTTCACTTGCCAAGTTGTGGCAACTACCTCCATCGATGATGACCTTGACGGACCTTCCGTTGATGTCGGCCTTGGTATGGAATATATGGCATCGTTGGTCTTCTTCTTGTTGCTGTTGAAGAGTCAAGACCTTGGAGACAACAAGAGCGGGACTTGATAGAGGCGGAGGTGTCCCGATCTTTCGATGAGATGATAACTATCGATTTGGTGGAGATGACTTTGACGATCCGACTACAAACATGCACGACGTTGCACCTTACCAATCGCTAAACCAACTCCGAGAGGTTATTGACCACGGCGAAGCACAATCAATCTGACCACGAAGGTCTATTCCTGCAAGCAATCGAAGAACAAGCAAGAATATCGTAAAAGCAATCTGAATATTGCGAGTATATATGAAGTATTGATAAAGGTGGGGATCCATAAGCGGTCTTGGTCTGGTCGTTGGACACAAACGAAGTACACGAAGTTGCAATGGCTAACTTTTAACTAAACAAATCCCATAGTCTAAACGGTGCCCTAAGGGCTGTATATATGGAGGAAGAGGGGGTGAATTTCGTGGCCCTTGGTGGAGGGGTCCGAAACTAACCCTATCTCTTGTTTCCCCACACATACGGACTCTAAAAATAGCCTATACTTATATATTTCGAAATTACATGGGCCTGGCCCAATAATAAGGTGACACAGCACCTAGAATAGCCTCTGGACGAAATTTACGAAGTGGCATCTTGTATATTTCGTCCAAGGCTTCATGCACTCATTATGGTGGCTTCAAAGTCCTGAAATCATCACTTGTAACTCCGTTCTTGTCCCCCTTGCGCCTGCCATTATCTCCATGCTTGTTCTTGCTCCAATGTTCATCCTTCTCCAAGCTAGGCCCTTCATTTGTAAGCAAAACAAATGTATCCAATTTAGGCAGCATCATATTCTCATGAACATTAGAATCATTACCAAGAAACGAAAGTACACAGTAATTTAGTTGGCGTCTTGTGAGCTCTAGTAATTGGTCCGGTATGTATAGCAGCGAGGGCTGTGGGTGTAACAATGGTATTGATGTCCTCATCATCCTCCCCTGCTTGAAATGAAGTCGTCCTCGACGGAAGTTCATCTTCCTCACCCAAATATGGCTTCAAATCTGCAATGTTAAAAGTGGGACTAACCCCAAAATCTGCAGGCAGCTCAAGTTTATATGCATTATCATTTACTTTCTCCAACACCTTAAAGGGACCAGCAGCACGTGGCATTAGCTTTGATTTGCAAATCAGAAATCTATCCTTACGCAAATGTAACCAAACAAGATCTCGGTGCAAACACAACATGTTTTCTACCCTTATCTCCAGCAAGTTTATATTTAGCATTCATACGCTCAATGTTTTCCTTAGTTAACTCATGCATTTTTAAAATCAATTCAGCACGTTCTTTAGCATCAAAATTAACCTTCTCCGAAGATGGAAGAGGCAACAAATCAATAGGTGCACGAGGTAGGAAACCATACACAACTTCAAAAGGGCACATCTTAGTAGTAGAATGCAATGAGCGATTATAGGCAAATTCAATATGAGGCAAGCATTCCTCCCACATTTTCTTATTATTCTTTAGAACAGCCCTAAGCATAGTAGACAATGTTCTATTGACTACTTGAGTTTGTCCATCGGTTTGGGGATGACAAGTAGTACTAAAAAGCAGTTTAGTCCCCAACTTAGCCCATAAACATCTCCAAAAGTGGCTAAGAAATTTAGTATCACGATCTGAAACAATAGTATTTGGCACACCATGCAAGCGAATAATTTCACGAAAGAACAAATCAGCAACATTAACAGCATCATCGCTTTTATGACATGGTATAAAGTGTGCCATTTTCGAGAATCTATCCACGACAACAAATATGCTATCCCTCCCCTTCTTTGTTCTAGGTAAACCTAAAAAAAGTCCATAGATATATTGATGTAGGGTGGAACCCTATAGCGGCGATCTTTCACGTTTGGAGTGGGATCCCTCGAAGAACACGATGAACACGGGGAAGAACGGAGAGAAATCACAAGGGGAAACACTCAAGAACAAGTCCAATCACACATCCACTAGACAATCAAACACACAAGATCCACAAGGTACATGAACAACAAAGGGAAAGATACAAGGTAAGGTTCATCTCCAAGAGGAGGTCTTGATGATATCCTAGATGGATCTTCCCACAAGGGGGTCATGATAGTATCCCGCGGGATCTTCTCCTAAATGGAGGTCTTGGCCTCCAATGGAGTAGTGGTCTCTCTCTCAAGAGTAGAGATAGGTAGGAGCAAAGCTCACCTAAGAATGAGCTATCACTTTGCTAACCCTAACTAGGAGGAGGGGGAGAAGTATATATAGTGCTAGTACAAGTTGGGGCGACTTGGAGGGGTACATGGGCCCTTGGCCCGTTCACTGTGCGCAGACAGGCACCGGATGTCCGGGCTGGGGGCCGGATGTTCGGGGCTTCGCGAGGCGCCGGATGTCCGGGGCTCGGGCTGGATGTCCGGGCTGAAGTGCCAAACTTTGGGTGCGTTCTGTCGTCGATGCCGGATTTCCGGGGAAAACGCCGGATGTCCGGGCTTTAGCGAGGCGCCGGATGTCCGGGGTTGGCGCCGGATGTCCGGCCGCTGATGTTGTTGACCGTCTGCTGGTGCAGCTCCTTGGCGGCTGCACAGGCACCGGATGTCCGGCCTCTGGCCCGGATGTCCGGCCGCTGTAGCTTCCGTAGCTCCGTCTTCTTCCGCTGTCGCTTCGGGCTTCCTCGTGGATGGTGTAGTTGTTCCTTGGCGCTTGCACTCCTCCTCAACATCCGTGAAGCTTCGACAATACCTATGCAAGCACACGGGAGAAGTGTCAAGTAGTATACCATCCTCCAAGGGGTCAAGTGAACACGTGTAAAGGAGAAGATTCACCTTTATGTATGAGAAGTAGAGGTCGCACGTGTCACTTGTCAAACGGACTCTTGACATGGTGATGATGGTAGGATGCTCCGCATCATCCCCTCCCCCTTGGAAAAGATCCGACCTCGGATCGAAATCCAAATCACCATGGGAAAGAGATGATGTCGTCGTGTAGAAGTGCACGATCACCAAGCTTTCGTCATCTTGTAGTTCCAAATGGGCACTCTCCAATGTCGCACCGTCTTGTAAGTCCTTCAAAAGTAGCAAAGATAACAAGCACTTGGAAAAACAAATGTGGTTGTCGTAAGAGCAAAACCAAGCATTCAAGAGGTGATTCACCCAACAAGTGTTGTCATCAAGCATAGCATATGGTTTGACAAAGCAGTGTGTCATGGCATTTGAGCATATAAATTGAGCACAATCAAGTATATCATGGGAACAAGCTAGCAAATGGGAGGTCAAGATGCAAATATATGTGATAAGTGGACAAGCATCTACCTAAAGGTCATAGCAAGCATGCATAAAGTGCTCAATGAACGGTCTATGGTAGGCATAAGAGTCATTCACAACACCAAATACAGTGAAATGTTTAAACACATGGTGCAAGTGCAAGACAATCCAAGCATAACGTGCATAGGGTGTAGTGAAGATATCGTGGCACTCAACACAATGGAAAGAGCAATTGTTCAACATGTGTGAGGCAATCAAGTCAAGCATGTGATAATCAAAGGGACATGGCATATGTGAAGAACTAGATGCAACACACAAGGCATATATGTCATGAGGCATAGCAATGGAGCAAGCAACACTTGAAGTATGATCCACAATATGCATGCTCATGGTTTGGGTGTTCTCGAGATAGAAGGATTGATAGAGGCAAAGGTGTCCCGTCTTTCGATGAGATGGTGGATTTCGCTTTGGTGGAAGTCGACTTTGACGATCCGACTACGAACGTGCGAGGACGTCGCGCCTTAGCAATCGCTAAACCAACTCCGAGAGGTTATTGACCACGCCGAGCACGATCAACGACCACGAAGGTCATTTTCTGCGAGCAAACGAAGAACAAGCAAGAAACTGAGATTGCAATCTGGATATTGCGAATATAAGATGAAAGCTTTATTGATCAAGGTGGGGTTTGTGGCGCCTTTGGTGGTCGTTGAACACAAGCGAAATCTGTGAAGTTGCAGCTATGGCGAACTTTTAATCTAAACAAAACCCAAAGTCTAAACGGTGCCCTAAGAGCTGTATATATGGAGGAAGAGGGTGAATTTCGTGGCCCTTGGTGGAGGGGTCCAAACTAACCCTATCTCTTGTTTCCCCACACATACGGACTCTAAAATAGCCTATACTAATGTATTTCGAAATTACATGGGCTGGCCCAATAATAAGGTGACGAGCACCTAGAATAGCCTCTGGACGAAATTTATGAAGTGGCATCTTGTATATTTCGTCCAAGGCTTCATGTACTCATTATGGTGGCTTCAAAGTCCTGAAATCATCACTTGTAACTCCATTCTTGTCCCCTTGCATGCCATCATCTCCATGCTTGTTCTTGCTCCAATGTTCATCCTTCTCCAAGCTAGGCCCTTCATTTGTAAGCAAAACAAATGTATCCAATTTAAGCGACATCATATTCTCATGAACATTAGAATCATTACCAAGAAACGAAAGTACACGGTAATTTAGTTGGCGTCTTGTGAGCTCTAGTAATTGGTCCGGTATGTATAGCAGCAGGGCTGTGGGTGTAACAATGGTATTGATGTCCTCATCATCCTCCCTTCTTGAAATGAAGTCGTCCTCGACGGAAGTTCATCTTCCTCACCCAAATATGGCTTCAAATCTGCAATGTTAAAAGTGGGACTAACCCCAAAATCTGCGAGCAGCTCAAGTTTATATGCATTATCATTTACTTTCTCCAACACCTTAAAGGGACCAGCAGCACGTGGCATTAGCGTTGATTTTGCAAATCAGAAATCTATCCTTACATAAATGTAACCAAACAAGATCTCCGGTGCAAACACAACATGTTTTCTACCCTTATCTCCAGCAAGTTTAAATTTAGCATTCATACGCTCAATGTTTTCCTTAGTTAACTCATGCATTTTTGAAATCAATTCAGCACGTTCTTTAGCATCAAAATTAACCTTCTCCGAAGATGGAAGAGGCGACAAATCAATAGGTGCACGAGGTAGGAAACCATACACAACTTCAAAAGGGCACATCTTAGTAGTAGAATGCAATGAGCGATTATAAGCAAATTCAATATGAGGCAAGCATTCCTCCCACATTTTCTTATTATTCTTTAGAACAGCCCTAAGCATAGTAGACAATGTTCTATTGACTACTTCAGTTTGTCCATCAGTTTGGGGTGACAAGTAGTACTAAAAAGCAGTTTAGTCCCCAACTTAGCCCATAAACATCTCCAAAGTGGCTAAGAAATTTAGTATCACGATCTGAAACAATAGTATTTGGCACACCATGCAAGCGAATAATTTCACGAAAGAACAAATCAGCAACATTGACAGCATCATCGCTTTTATGACATTGTATAAAGTGTGCCATTTCGAGAATCTATCCACGACAACAAATATGCTATCCCTCCCCTTCTTTGTTCTAGGTAAACCTAAAACAAAGTCCATAGATATATCCTCCCAAGGAACACTAGGTACAGAGCAAAGGCATATATAAACCATGAGGATTGAGTCGTGACTTAGCTTTTTGACATGTAGTGCAGCGAGCAATAAAACGCTCAACATCCGTCTCATCTTTGGCCAAAAGAAATGTGTAGCAAGTCGTCCTCCGTCTTCTTCACGCCAAAGTGTCCCATTAGTCCTCCTCCATGCGCCTCCTGCAACAACAAAAGACGAACGGAGCTAGCTGGAATGCATAGCTTGTTAGCACGGAACACAAATCCATCTTTAACGACAAACTTGTTCCATGTTCTTCCTTCTTTACAATTCTGCAATACATCTTTAAAATCAGCATCATGCACATATTGATCTTTGATGGTCTCCAAACCAAATATTTTGAAGTCAAGTTGTGAAAGCATAGTATAGCGACGAGACAATGCATCAACAATAACATTTTCTTTACCCTTCTTGTGTTTAATGACATAAGGAAAGTCTCAATGAATTCAACCCATTTAGCATGTCTACGATTCAGTTTAGCTTGACTTTTAATATGTTTCAAAGATTCATGATCGAATGTATAACAAATTCTTTGGGCCATAAATAATGTTGCCATGTTTCTAAAGTCGAACAAGAGCATATAATTCTTTATCATAAGTAGAGTAATTCAGACTAGGCCCACTCAATTTTTAGAAAAGTATGCAACAGGTTTGCCATCTTGTAATAACACACCTCCTAATCCAATTCCACTAGCATCACATTCAAGCTCAAAAGTCTTATTAAAATCAGGAAGTTGGAGTAAAGGGCATGTGTCAACTTATCTTTCAATACCGTGAAGGCTTCTTCCGTGCGGTACCCCAAACAAAAGGCACATCCTTCTTTGTAAGCTCATTGAGAGGTGCAGCAATGGTGCTGAAATCTCTCACAAAACGCCTATAGAAACCAGCGAGGCCAAGGAAACTCCTCACTTGTGTGACCGTTTTGGGCTGCGGCCAACTCTCAATAGCTTCAATCTTGGCTTTATCAACTTCAATTCCCTGTGGAGTAACAACATAGCCAAGAAAAGATACTCGATCGGTGCAAAAGGTGCACTTCCCAAGGTTACCAAACAAACATGCATCACGTAGAGCATTAAAAACAGCACGTAAATGTTCCAAATGTTCTTCCAAAGATTTGCTATAAATCAGTATATCATCAAAATAGACTACCACAAATCGTCCAATGAAAGCACGTAAAACTTCGTTCATTAATCTCATGAAAGTACTAGGTGCATTAGTTAACCCAAAAGGCATGACTAACCACTCATATAATCCAAACTTAGTTTTAAATGCTGTTTTCCATTCATCTCCCAATTTCATACGAATTTGATGGTATCCACTCGCAAATCAACTTTGGAGAATATTGTAGAGCCACTCAATTCATCAAGCATATCATCTAGCCTAGGAATAGGGTGGCGATAACGAATAGTAATATTATTGATGCCTCTACAATCAACACACATACGTGACGTACCATCCTTTTTCGGCACTAGAATAATAGGAACAGCACAAGGACTAAGGGATTCGCGTATATAACCTTTGTCGAGCAGCTCCTGTACTTGACGCATAATCTCCTTCGTCTCCTCTGGATTGGTGCGGTATGGAGCACGGTTGGGTAATGATGCACGGGAATTAAGTCAATTTGATGCTCAATCCCTCGAATAGGTGGTAATCCGGTGGCACGTCTTGTGGAAAGGCGTCGTGAACTCTGCAAAATGTTAGTGACAGCGAGGGGCAAAGAGGAAGGCACGTCCTCGAATGAAAATAATGCCTCTTTACACACAAAAGCATAGCAAATAGATTTGCTAAAATCTAGCTCATCAATATCAGATTTGGTGGCAAGTAAACATGCACTTTTCAATTTAATTTGAAGCAACATAGATGGTTTATTATTAGGCTTCATGTGTTGCTCAAATTCTTTTGCCACAATCTGATTTTCACTCTTATTTTTCTCTGTTTTGCTTTATTAGCTCTATTAATATCATCTTTCAAAATGGACTCAGAGTCATAGGAAGCAAAGTAATATTTTTATCCTTATGAACAAGAGTATCTTGATTGTTTCTACCATGGTGTACTGAATTTTTATCAAATTGCCATGGTCTACCAAGTAACAAGGAACATGCTTGCATAGGTACCACATCACAATCAACATAATCAGCATATGTAGAGATACTAAAATGCACACTAAGCGACGTGTTACCTTCACCTTGCCGCTGTTGTTGAACCATTGGATGTAGTAAGGATGTGGATGTGGTCTTGTGGTGAGAGATAGCTTCTCCACCATCTCCATGCTAGCCAAGTTGTTGCAGCTCCCTCCATCTATGATGGCGCTTGAATAGAACGTTCCTTCACAACTCCTTTGTATGGAACAAATTATGCCTCTGATTTTGCTCAGCTTGTGTAACCTGCACACTCAAAACACGTTGAGCAACTAAACATTCATACCTGTCGGCATCTTGACAGCCATGTATTGTGTCTCATGATCGAAGCATCTCCACCGTGTTCCTCATGTGTAATAAGAGCCAAAGTCTCCTCATCATAGTCACTAGCGGACTCATACCCACCATCCTCAAGAGCAATCATCACACGCTGAGATTTGCATTCTCTCATAAAATGTCCTCTTCCCTTACAACGACGACAAATAATATCACTTGTGTGCCTGTTGACGCCATGGAAGAAGAAGAGCTCTGTGCAGGCCGGCGGTGTGCTCTTAGCAGATAGTGGTGGTTGTGCTGCTTTCTTGTATCACGGTTGGAGGTGGCACTGAAGGAGGTGATGGTGCGGTGGAAGTAGATGATGCACGTGGTGTCCATGATGAAGGTCAACTGCGAGAAAAGTTAGTGCGGCGCCAATGCTGTCGATCCTGCACTTCACGTTCAGCTTTACAAGCAAGATGGAATAAATGAGTGATATTATTATAATCCTTATAGTCTAGAATGGTGCGAATCTCTCTATTTAATCCACCCGTAAAACGTGCAAGCATAGCTTCATTCTCCTCAACAATACCACATCTAATCAAGCCGGTTTGTAATTCACGATAATATTCTTCTCTGAGTTTTTCCTTGTCTTAAGCGCTGCAATTTTGAAGTAATTCATGTTGATAATATGGTGGAACCCAACGAGTACGCATAGCAGTTTTCAAAGCAGCCCAAGTAGCTGGAACAGGATATAATCTACAATGTTCAGACCACCAAACACATGCAAAGCTAGTGAAAGCACAAACAAGCAGCAGGAACACGTCTCTCCTCGGGATATTGTAAACATGTAAATCGTTGTTCAGTTTCTAACTCCCAAGTAAGATATATATCAGGAACATATCTACCCTCAAATGGTGGAATATTCAATTTCAGTTTAGGGAGATGGTCATGATCTCGTACTGAGGGGAGCCCTAATATTGCCATTATTTGCATGTGGGCGACTGGTGGTTGTGGTGCTGGTGGTTGCACGTAGTTCGATGTTGATCAACCTCATCCTCATAATCGTCCACATACTCATCATCCTCCTCGGTACCACCAGCAGCGATGGCAGGAGCCAAAGAAGCACCAACAGCGATGGCAGCGGCACCAGAATTTTGTCTGGCTCAAGAGGAACACGCTGAGCTCGTCCATACTGATTCGGAAGGGCGTGAGTTGTTGTCAAGCAGAGGTGCGATAGGTGCAGCCGGCGGTGGTTGTGGAAAAGCGCAAGCAATTCATCAAACTTGCTATCAAGCTTTGTTTCAAACGTCTTCTCAATGCCATCTATCTTCTCCATGGCCTCGTCAAATCTGTTTACCACGTCTTGCACTGTCCAATCATCATTTGCTGAAACTTATCATGTAGCTGTTTGTTCGTCGAGTTCTCCCAATCAGTCTCATCGACTTGTGATCCTACCATGGTTAGCAAAAATAGAAACACACAGAATATGATCCTACAAACTACTAAAAAGTGGTGGTGGTGTATCACAAACCCGTCAAGCAAATCTCAAATTCTTACAGTTCTTACCCAAAGCGGTGGTGATCGGCAACCGTTGTAGTCAAAACTCTCAAAGCTTGGATATAGCGATTACTGGGGAGAATCAAGCATACGACGTAGATGTATGTGGAGCTGGGAAGGCTTATGATATGGTAGCAAAAATGTCAAGCAATAATCAATTCAGAGATGCAAAGTTGAATAAGCGCTCAACGACGGTGATCTTGTCTTTGGTCCTAGGCTAGACCGTGCTAGAGACGCGAGCCTAGAACACTAACAAAATCACGGCGCTGCACGTAAACAAGGGAGGAGCACACTCTGAATTTTTTTTTCTCTTTTTTTTTCCTTTCTTTTTTGCACTTTTTGTCCTCTTTTTTTTTTTTTTTTTGCTCCGTAACAAATTTTTTGGAAAAGTCTACAAATGGTCTAAAACTGCCTAGCTAGAATTTTCGGACTTAGTTTTTTTTTTTTTTTTTGAAGCTGGAACTATTTTCTTCTGCGGATGGCTTGGAAGTTGGGGAGTCTGTCTTTGTCACGACTTCGGAGTATCGCGTGATCGGAAATCGAGAACAATGCAACAATTCTTGGACTCGGACTAGGACTGGTGGCGGAGATGAATCTGGTGGAACTCGGACTGGTGGCGGAGATGAATCTGGTGGACTCGGATGGGCGAGATGGCGGCGGATATGTGGTGGCGTATATGGATTCGGATTGGCGGTGAATATGTGGCGGTGGTATATGGCGGCGGCGGCGTGACAACTCGTGAGCGAACTCGAAACTCTAAAAGACTAGGCGCTAAGACCAGCAACTTGACACGACGATGCAACCGCCAATTCAACAAAGCAAATCTGAAAAGATTATGCAAAGGCTCAGATTGGTTCGAGCGGGATGAACTAACCTAATTTTTTTGGCTTTTTCGTGGACTATAGGTATGAAGAACAGACTCGATCTAAACTACGAAAAGCTGTAAAATCTCACCGAGCAACACGGAAATCTGATACCACTTGATAGAGGCAAAGGTGTCCGTCTTTCGATGAGATGGTGGATTTCGCTTTGGTGGAAGTCGACTTTGACGATCCGACCACGAACGGCGAGGACGGCGCGCGCCTTAGCAATCGCTAAACCAACTCCGAGAGGTTATTGACCACGCCGAGCACGATCAACGACCACGAAGGTCATTTCTGCGAGCAAGCGAAGAACAAGCAAGAAACTGAGATTGCAATCTGGATATTGCGAATATAAGATGAAAGCTTTATTGATCAAGGTGGGGTTACGTGGCGCCTTTGTGCAGTCGTTGAACACAAGCGAAATGCGCGAAGTTGCAGCTATGGCGAACTTTTAATCTAAACAAAACCCAAAGTCTAAGCGGTGCCCTAAGGGCTGTATATATGGAGGAAGAGGGGTGAATTTCGTGGCCCTTGGTGGAGGGTCCAAACTAACCCTATCTCTTGTTTCCCACACATACGGACTCTAAAATAGCCTATACTAATGTATTTCGAAATTACATGGGCCTGGCCCAATAATAAGGTGACGCAGCACCTAGAATAGCCTCTGGACGAAATTTATGAAGTGGCATCTTGTATATTTCGTCCAAGGCTTCATGTACTCATTATGGTGGCTTCAAAGTCCTGAAATCATCACTTGTAACTCCATTCTTGTCCCCTTAGCATGCGATCATCTCCATGCTTGTTCTTGCTCCAATGTTCATCCTTCTCCAAGCTAGGCCCTTCATTTGTAAGCAAAACAAATGTATCCAATTTAGGCAGCATCATATTCTCATGAACATTAGAATCATTACCAAGAAACGAAAGTACCTGGTAATTTAGTTGGCGTGCGCGAGCTCTAGTAATTGGTCCAGTATGTATAGCAGCAGGGGCTGTGGGTGTAACAATGGTATTGATGTCCTCATCAAGGATATCACCTCGAAAGCATGTCCTTGTGCATTCTTCACAATGTTGAAGTGGTAGGAAATGTGGTGTAGAAACGATTCATGGTCGAATGTATGAGGCTCGCTCTCAAGAGCTCGAATGGTCAACTCACGTGAAGTGGAAGTCGACACAAAGTCCAAGTATCCTACACATGCACACAACAAAACAAAGAGCGCATGCGCATGGTAGATAAACACGTCATCCATCATGATGGTTCTCTTCTCTTGCACATAACCATTAGAAGCACAAGTGCCTGAATAATATGATGCAACAATGGCGATATTCAAGGCACTAGGTATATGGTGCAAAGAGGTAAGACAAACATGCTTCACAAGGAATATGTCAAAATCTCCAAACATATGTAAGAATGCTATGGGGGCAATCTTAAGAGCAAGAATATAAGCATTGTTGCACTCAATACATGGCAATCATCTAGCATGAGAGAGGCAACACATGGAGATATATGACACGAAGCAAGATGAATCATGTGCAAAGCATATAGATGGTTGTCATCAACCACATGAGATGAGCACTTATAACACAAGAGACAATGATCAAGATATATCATGTGAGAGGCATGAGCATATATGTCATCTGATGCGGAGCATCCCACGTTCATCCCCATGTACACTCCGACTACTCTCCAAGCCCCAAGGATACATAAGATGAGACCTCGACTATGCGCCATTGGACACAAGGTGAATTCACTCCTCTTCGAACCGTCACTTTCTGCATATGAGACACGGCTACTACCTCATGCATGGACCTTGCATACACTCAGGTTCAACCAAGATGACCATGGAGAATCCAAGGACCAAGGCCAAGCATGGAAGAGGAGAAGGAAGAAGAAGAATGGAGCAAGACTGGAGTTGCCCGGATCATCCGGACACCTAGCCGGATCATCCGGTCCGGCCGGATCATCCGGACCCTCCCGAATCATCCGGGCATCGGCGCCAAGACTACTGAAGCCCTCGACGAAGCCGGATCATCCGGACGGTCGCCGGATCATCCGGACCCCGACACCGGATCATTCGGGCCGCCATCCGGATCATCCGGACCCCTGTGTTGTGTGACTTGGGCCGAGGCCGTGTACCTCGCCCTCACTTACCCCTTCGTGGCTTAGCACTATAAATAGACCTCCTCCTCCCCACTTTGAGGGTTAGCATTGGATTAGCTCATATTTGTGTGTGAGAGCCTTTGCTCGTCCACCGGTACTTCTCCTCGGAGATCAGGACCTCCGTCTAGGAGAAGATCCATCGGATTCAAGACCCCTATACAGGAAGATCCCCTCGTGGATTCAAGACCTCCTCCGGGAGAAGAACGGCTACCTTTGTATCTTTCCTTTGTTGATTTTGGACCATGTATCACTCGTGCTTCGATGATCTAGACCTTGTGTGATTGATCTCTTGTCGGTTGAGTGTCTTTCTCGTTTTTTCCCCGTGATTTCCTCTCGTTCTTCCGCGCGTTCTTCGTGTTCCCTCCGTAGGATCCCCTCCAAACGTGAAAGATCGACGAATTAGGGTTCCACCCTACATCATATGGTATCATGAGCCACGTTGATCACGTTTTTGGAGCCCCTACCCTTTGTTTTCTAGCTTGATTTTGTTGTTTTCGTCCTAAATCCGAAAATCTCCACCAAAAATAGCCCCAATTTTTTTGTGATTTGTTGGTTTGATGATGTTTTGTTGATTTTGATCCGTCGATTTGCTTGGTTTCAAGTGGATCTAGCATTTCCCCAAGTTTCCCCACCTTCCATCCACGAAATCCCTCTAATTTTGCCCCGAAAATCATCCATTTCCGCCCAAAAATTCGTCCCCGAGAGGAAATCCCGTGCAGTTTGACCTGCCCGGATCATCCGGACCATCTCCCGGATCATCCGGACATCCCCCGGATCAGCTGGACGCCCCCCCCCGGACGTCCGGATACCCCACGCACCCAGAAAACAGAACCGGCGCTAACGAACCCGGATCATGCTGACCTAGCCCGGATCATCCGGACCTCCTCCCGGATGTCCGGTTAACCCTGAAACTGACACTGGCAGATTTTTGTTTTGGTCATAACTAATTCATCCGAACTCCGTTTTTGACGTTCTTTAGCTCGTTTTGAAGCTATTGACATCCCCTATCCCACAAAAATACCACCAACATCATTTGATTCCATCATATTTTTTGAATTTTGGCAAGTTTGCCTAGGCCCTCCACCATATCATCCGCATTACCACAACCGACTTCCGCAACCTAACCCATTTTGTTGCCCATTGCATATGTGGTTGTTTGAGTTGTGACTAGAGTCTCCTAAGGTGTTTCGGCTACTTAGTGGCAATTGCTTCTTCATCAACCACCACCACCACTTCCACATAACCTTCCCACCATACACTTCCGACAACCCAACTTAACCCAATTGTTGTTTGATCTTGTTCGAGTTGTGGCTTGTGTCTCCTAAGGTGTTTCGGCTACTTAGGGACAGCAACTTCAACTCCGACTTGTGTATAGCCCATCATTCCGTCCGCATTGCCTAGTGCAACACCACCACCGCTTTCCGCTACCACCATTTTGACATTTGTCATTTGAGATTTTGAGTTTGCGGTTTTTCCGTTTCCTAAGGTGTTTCGGCTACTTAGGGACGAGTCTCCATCATCTTGGTATCTACACCAAGAACACCGCCACTCATCATCGCAAAGGACGGTAACCTCGACGACACCTTTGTATATTCACCTTGCAATTGCATTGTTAACTCCTAGCCCATTTTGCGTTACTTGCCTATCGAGACTAGCCATTTGAGTATTGCCGGCAACGTTACTTGTGCACATTAGTGGTCCATACCTTCCATTGCATACATACCATATCATATTGGTATCATATCATACATTGTTTCACAATATCGTTCCCGCATATACACAATAGCTACCTTGGTTTGTGCATTGTGCATAAGTGGCCATTGAAAAAGAAGAAGCTTTTAAGCAAAAAGAGAGCAAAGAGCTTGTAAGCAAGTGCCATAGCATCATACCCCATTGCACATAAGATTGTCAAATCTACATCATATGATCTCATGCTTGAGAGAAACACCGGGAACCATACATACATAGCATACGTGGGATAGAAAGTTTATCCATTTTGCATCTTATAGGTTGTGCACAAGTGTCGTATCCGCCTATTGAGCAATCGTGCTAGCGTCTCTCTTGAGTTGTGCAGCACGAGCGTTTTGGTGGATTCCACATTTTGAGCTCATTCCTTGGTTGCATGACCCCATTTATCTATCCGTGTGTGTGTTTCCGTGTGCCATTCTTTGCTATTGGTCATTTGTTTCACTTGCGAATTTGTGAATCTCTTTCAACATTATTGACTCTTGCTAACATTTTGCATTAAATTTTTGTGCCACTATCCTCACCGAGCTCCACTATAAGCCTTACTTGTGTAGGTGTGAGAATCGACAAGGATCGGTACCAATAGTGCTATTTCATTGTCCATATTTGAGTGAACTTGATTCATCTTCAACTTTGGTCAAAGGTACATTGGTATACGTTCTTCTCTTTCTCCCACTCATATTTGCTCGAGTCTTGTGATGGATAGGCAAGGCATTCCCTCTCCGGTCTACGACAACAACGACGGCGTGAACAACTACATCTCCAAGCGTCCATCTTCGATCTACAACGACAAATACAAGGCGCACAATCAAGATTGCGAGAGCGCATCGAGAACATCTCCATCGACATTCGTCACTCCGAAGCAAGGAAAAGGGACTACATCGACAAGAAGCTTGCCGCACATAAAGAGGAGCAAGATGGAAGGATGGAGGAGATTAGAGCCTTGATCAAGTCTTCTTCACCTTCATCATCCTCAAGACGACGACGGTCAAGCCACAAGTCTTCGGAGCGCGAAAAAGATGCAAGTGCAAATCGTCCTCGTCCACATCTACATGGCGATCACCATCACGTTCATGATCATCACCGCCATGAAGGGCAAGTAACCTCCAAGCAACATGTGCACGACGACGACGAACGACATCTACTACGAGCTCAAGCACGACAACGACATCATCATCATGAAGATGCTCCACAAGCGCAACGGCACAAGTCCCAACACGCCAAGTCCAAGCTTCAAGAGCACAAAAGAAGACCGCGAGATGACCACCACCAAGACGGCGCTACGGCTACATCAACCACTTCGGCATCTTCGCCAAGTGTTCTCAAGGCATCTTCGCCTTTGGACGTACGGCATCTTCGCCTACTTCCCACGAGTACGCCTACATCGACTTCATCAAGTCCAAGGCGACGACCTACGAGTGAGGGCGACACTTCCATCTTCGGAAGCCCCCCAAGGAAGATGGCCGAGCATGGGAAACTCCCTTCGGTCATGGAGACGAGCTATGAGGTGCCACATCATATGGGCCTCCAACCACAAGATGGTGACAAGAAGGTTGAGCATGGGACTATCCCTTCAACCAAGGCGACGATCGGAGTTGAGCATGGAGACATTTGCACCTACATCCCTCCGACACCCACATATGTCGAGATGCCCCAAGTGCCATGTGAGGAGAGCCACCACCACACGAGAGACATGAGTGACTCCACCATATGTGACATTGAGAGCATTTCCTTTGAGAGGATGAGTGTGACCACCACTAGCCCCACACATGAGAGCATGCCACACATCCTATGTGAGGTTGAGCGCCACTTGAGTGACCCCACCAACCATATGAGTGAGAGCATCTTTGAGGGAGTGAGTGAGCCACTACACTTAGTGAGTGAGGTAGTTGACACGGCATGTGAGGCCACCATGATTTCTAACGACTTAACCTCTACTCCTAGTGTGTTTTCTTCCATGGTGCTAGGTTTCCTACATGACGACACGCCCACCATTGATGAGTCCATACCTCCTATGGAGACAACGATGGCTATGATGGACGATGATGCACCACCCACATGGTTCCATCAAGATGAAAATGACAATGAGACGATCTTCAACACCTCACCTACCACACATGAGCGACGCTCCAAACGTAATATTGGTGATGGTGCTTCTCTTGTCCCACTAGTGGACTCTCTTGATAATGATTGCTCCCATGATTTTGACCCTCCTATTGCCATGCTTCATGCTAGTGAAACTTCTTCATGCCTTGACTTACCCATTTATGATGAATATGATGATGAGCATGTTGACTTACCTAGTTGTGATGCTATGCGTCATAGGATATCTTGTGAAAATTCTATTGGTCACTTCATGTTTGACAATCCATTGAACTTGTCATATGCTATGAGTGAGATCTCCCATATTGCATCATTTCAATCTCAACATAGTAACTATGCATGCCCCATTAAAATAAATCCCATTTGCACCTATGGCATAGATGACGAGATGATGGTCATTGGCTTTTGCTTCTCTTGTGATGATATTGCCATGCTTCCTTTACATGATTTACGCAATTCATCCACTATGCCATGCCATAATCACATTGTTCCAAATATGCATTGTTTTGGATGTTGTCAATATTCTCCACATGATGTTACTACTCTTGCTCATGAGGAGACCCCCATAGTTTCCTCATACATATTAGGAGATCTTGATGCATTCCATACTTTGCATGATTCCCATGACTGCGTGCACCATATGCATTCCATGAACAACAATGCTCTCGATATTTCTCATGATGCATTACATCCTTCGAGTCTCCATTATGCTATACATCATAACAAACCTCTCATGATGGATGACATGTTTCTATATCACGCATCTCATTTATTTGAGCGTTGGATATTTTGTACTAACAAACACACGCATGTGCGCATCATGATGGATGATGTGTACATCTACCACGCACACACAATTTTTCCTTTGTCCTTGTTTTGTGTAGGTACTCATGTATACTCGTTAACCTCTCAATCCCAAGAGTTGACGAAACAAGCTCTTGAGAGCAACGATGACTTGGGATCCCGTGGACTATCCTCACCACCGTCCCCTTCGCGGAAGGACTACGCGCAACTCCTCTACTTGGCTCTCACACGGCTATGGGCTATTTACCACTCGTCACCTTATGCCCATAATATTGTGTTCACTTTGCATGTTATGTTTGCTCCTATGCCTTTGCCATGCAATTGTGACCCTTGCTTGCATCTACCCATGATTCACCAATTTGATATCCCTATGTGTATTTGCATGCTTGGTGGAGATCCTTGTTGCTTTTGCCATGTTTATCATGTGCCCCATGCTATTGATGCTTGTTGTGTTGGGAGAGTCATGATGAACCATTGCTATCTACATATGGTCTCTCGCCAATACATTGATGACATTTTACTCATATCTTGCTTTCATGCTTGCGCTATGACATGTGAATTATTCATGCCCACTATTTGCACACATGACATGCTTGCCATGATTACTTCTAGTATGTTGCATCTTCGCACTACTAGCTTGCTTGACTTGATCACTATGATTGCTTGCTATGTTGCATCACCCATGTTCCACTATTACTTGCTTTCTTGGGTTGATGACATATATGCTCATGCCTCTGACTTGATTTGTCATGATCATTGTCTCTTGTCTCCATTAGTTGCATCTCTCATATCACCTTGTATTGAGTGCCAACTTGCTATGCTTATTGATCTCGGAGACTTGGACACTATACTTGTGATGCATGCTTGTTTGATTGAGCCTCTTGTATTTGGATGTTCTTACATCATATGCCTCCATACTTTGAAATGCTCCCTTGTACTTTCTTATGATGAGCATGATGTGTACACTTGTTGGGTATCTTACCACTCGAATGATAGGTTTTGCATTTCCACTAACCTCATTTGTTTTTCCGAGTGTTTGTCATGTTCTTTCATTTTGGAGGTTTCACAAGGCGATGCCGTTATGCGACATATTGGTTATGTGAAGGCATACATGATGTGCGACACCAACATTTTCGACATTCTCATTAAGGTGAACTCCTTCTCTTTGAGCAATCCTCAAATATGCATATTGGATGGGTCACTCTTTCATTGTTGTTCCCTTCTTGTTGTCTACATGTTACATCTATTGGATGGAGGAGCAACATTGGAGATTGGCTATATGGACCGTCACATTGAGGAACGCTCGCACTTATTGGATGCACCTTCGGAATTCCACTCATGCCTCGACATCGAGCTTTGGTACACCAACACCTCCATATTTGTTGATTGTGCTCATCCATGTCATGCTCGATGGACATATCATACTCACCACAAGTTTGCACCCTATGCATGGATTGACTCACATTGTGATTGCCTTGTTGCATCTTGTATTCCCATGTCATCCATGATATATGATCTTGTGCATTTCCTTAGCAAATTTGTCGTGATCTACCTTGATGGCATATTCATACATCATGATCATATTGTCCACCATCAATTGCATGATAGCTTACACATATTGAGCACCCATTGCCATGTTCATGCTTTTGATGCACCATCCCATTATGACATCAATTTGCACAATGGTAGAATTTGTCGCTTTGTGCACCATGCTAATTATCACATGAATTCTTTGCATATCGTTCTATATCATCTTGATAAGCTTCATGCGCTTTATCATGCACTATCCCTAAGCACGGACTCACGCTTAATTGATGGACACTTTGTGTGCGCTAACCTTTGTATTTCCAAGTGTACTTTGTTTTTGCTCATTTTGCATGTACCACATACCGGAGACACCTTGGAGTACTTGGATTGCGCAAGACCTTCACCTATGTCCCACTACAAGTCTGTCCACGCCACCCGTTTCCATGGTGATGAGGATCACGATCCGAGGTCGGATCTTTCCCAAGGGGGGGATATGATGCGGAGCATCCCACATTCATCCCCATGTACACTCTGACTACTCTCCAAGCCCCAAGGATACATAAGATGAGACCTCGACTATGCGCCATTGGACACAAGGTGAATTCACTCCTCTTCGAACCGTCACTTTCTGCATATGAGACACGGCTACTACCTCATGCATGGACCTTGCATACACTCAGGTTCAACCAAGATGACCATGGAGAATCCAAGGACCAAGGCCAAGCATGGAAGAGGAGAAGGAAGAAGAAGAATGGAGCAAGACTGGAGTTGCCCGGATCATCCGGACACCTAGCCGGATCATCTGGGTCCAGCCGGATCATCCGGACCCTCCCCGGATCATCCGGGCATCGGTGCCGAAGACTACAGAAGCCCCTCGACGAAGCCGGATCATCCGGACGGTCGCTCGGATCATCCGGACCCCCGACACCCGGATCATCCGGGCCGCCATCCGGATCATCCGGACCCGCTGTCTTGTGTGACTTGGGCCGAGGCCCGTGTACCTCGCGCCTCACTTACCCCTTCGTGGCTTAGCACTATAAATAGACCTCCTCCTCCCCACTTTGAGGGTTAGCATTGGATTAGCTCATATTTGTGTGTGAGAGCCTTTGCTCATCCACCGGTACTTCTCCTCGGAGATCGGGACCTCCGTCTAGGAGAAGATCCATCGGATTCAAGACCCCTATCTGGGAAGATCCCTCGTGGATTCAAGACCTCCTCCGGAGAAGAACGGCTACCTTTGTATCTTTCCTTTGTTGATTTTGGACCATGTATCACTCGTGCTTCGATGATCTAGACCTTGTGTGATTGATCTCTTGTCGGTTGAGTGTCTCTCTTGTTTTTTCCCCGTGATTTCCTCTCGTTCTTCCGCGCGTTCTTCGTATTCCCTCCGTAGGATCCCCTCCAAACGTGAAAGATCGACGAATTAGGGTTCCACCCTACATCATCATCAACCCAAGAAAGAAAGTAGTGGAACATGGGTGATGCAACATAGCGAGCATTCATAGCTATCAAATCAAGCAAGCTAGTAGTGCGAAGATGCAACATACTAGGAGGAATCATGGCAAACATGTCATTGGTGCAAATAGTGGGCATGAATAATTCACAAGTCATAGCACAAGCATGAAAGCAAGATATGAGGACAATAGCATGGGGCACATGATAAACATGGCAATAGCACCAAGGATCTCCACCAAGCATGCAAATACACATAGGAATATCATAATGGAGAATCATGGGTAGATGCAAACAAGGGTCACAATTGCATGGCAAAGGCCTAGAAGCAAGCATAGCATTCAAAGTGAACACGGTAAAATGAGCATAATGTGAGAAGTGGTAAATGGCCCATAGCCGTGTGAGAGCCAAGTAGAGGAGTTGCGCGTAGTCCTTGTGCGAAGGGAACGGTGGTAAGGATAGTCCACGGGATCCCAAATCGTCATTGCTCTCAAGAGCTCGTTTTGTCAACTCGTGGGATTGCGAGGTTGACAAGTATTCATGGGTACCTACACAAAAGGGACACAAACCAAAGAAATTGTGCGCATGGTAAATGTACACGTCATCCATCATGATGTGTATGTGCATATGTGAGTTAGCACAAGATAAGCATCTCTCAAAGTAATTTGATGCATGGTATAAGAACATGTCATCCATCATGAAAGAATGGTTATTATGTATGACACGATGGGGACACAAATTGAACAAACAAGTATATGTCACATCAAAACCATGTTTATTCATGGGGAGCATATGGTGCACACAAGTATGGGGATCATGCAATGAACGGGATGGATCAAATTCCTCTAACATGTAGGAGGAAACTATGGGGGCCTCCTCATGAGCAATATCGGAAACATCATATGGGGAAAATGGACAACATCCAAAACAATGCATATCCGAAGTTAGGTGGTCATGGCATGGCATATGAGATAAATGATGCAAAGGGAGCATATCAATATCATCACAAGAGAAACAAATGCCAATAACCATGGGCTTGTCATCTATGCCATATGTGCAAATTGGGTTCATTTTAATGGCATATGCATAGTCACTATGAAGAGATTGCAAATAAGACATATGATGGATCGCATGCATAGCATATGACAAGTCAAACAGATTAGCAAACATGACGTGACCTAAAGAATTGTCACAAGAAATCCTATGTAACATGGCATCACAACTAATAGACTCCACATGAGAATCATCGTACTCATCATAAATGGGCAAATCATCACATGGGCAAATCATACTAGAATGAAGCAAGGTACTAGGTGGATCAACATCATGCAAGCAATCAATCTCGAGAAAGTCCACTAGTGGGACTAGAGCATCACCGTCACCTTTGTTACCTTTGTCATTCCACTCAGGTGGTGTAGGTGAGCTGGGAAAGACCAAATGGTGGTCATCATCATCATCTTGATGGAACCATGTGGGCGGTGCATCATATTCCACCAAGGCCATCGTCTTGTCCAAAGGGAGGACGAAGTCGTCGAGGATCGGCGCGTCATCATAAATGGGACCTA
Organism: Aegilops speltoides; assembly: GCA_021437245.1. NCBI lineage: Eukaryota > Viridiplantae > Streptophyta > Magnoliopsida > Poales > Poaceae > Aegilops > Aegilops speltoides. The sequence goes on along the minus strand of CM038142.1, from coordinate 261,277,526 downwards.
GGACCAAACGAGAAGACACAATAGAGGTAGAGGTCAAGTTGTTAGAAATGCAAATGGCCTCACGAGACCTATCAACTATCTCACTCTCTCTATGTGGTGGTTCACTCACTTCCTCAAAATAGGTGCACTCAAAGTCACGTATGTTGGAGTCACTCATCTCCTCAAGTGGTGGGGTTGTGGCTCTCCTCACATGGGAATTGTGGCAACTCATCATGTATGGGGCTAGTGGTGAATTCACTCTCACTCTCAATATGGTGGCACAAGTCACTCAAGTCATCATACGTCGCCATGGTCGAAGGGAAGATCCCATGCTCAACCATCTCGTCGTGGTCGCCGTGGATGAAGGCCGAAGATGGCACATCATCACTCTCGTCGTGGATGAAGGCCGAAGATGGCACATCATCACTCTCGCCTCCTAAGATGGAAGCATCATCCTTGCTCGCCACCTTGTCGCTCGCCTCCAAAGCTTGGTCCTTGGGAGCATCGTCTTGGAGCTCGTCGGGCTTGGACATCTTGGTGGTACTAGCCTCATGCTTGTCGTAGAGCTTGGTCGCCGCGAAGTTTGCTTGGGGTGGAGAAGCCTTGGACTTCATGAGTTCTTGTTCCGCCTTGAGAGCACCAATGTAGTAGTCGTCGATGGACTTGTAGTTCTCGAGGAAGATGGTCTTGAAGATGTCGTTGTGCAATCCCATCATGAAGTGGAACTTCATCCAAATGGGGTCGTCCACGCCGGCTCGTCACAAGGCAATCATCATCTCCTTGAAGTACTTGTCGATGGACTTGGATCCTTGGGTAGTGTTCTCCAATTGGCGTCGAAGTTGTTCCGTGTAGGTTGGAGGCACAAACTCTCACCGTAAAGCTCTCTTCGTCTTGGCCAACTCATCTCGTAGCTCTCCGAAGGTGTGTGAAGCCACCATGCCAATGCGTAGTCGTGGAAGTTTCTTGTGGCGCACTTCACTTGATCTTCGGGACGAACTTGATGTAGCTTGAGGTAGTCGTCCATCAAACGCTCCCACTCGAGGTACTCCTCGGGTTCTTGAGTCCCATAGAAAGGAATCTTGTGGTCGGTGTCGAGGTCGTAGTAGCTCGTGGAAGTCGCGGACTTGAGCTTGGGTAGCTTCTCTTGAGTGTAGTCTTGAGGTGCTTGTTGGCAAAGATGCCATATGTCCGTAGGCGAAGATGCCGTGAAGTCGCTTGGCAAAGATGCCAAGGGAGATGGTGAAGTCATTGAGCGGTTGTTGATGTAGAGCTCTTGACCTTCACGTTCTTGTTGGTGATGGTGTCGATGCCGATGTGATCTTGCCGGAGGTGGTAGCTCGGAAGGATGTGCTCTTGAGCGTCTTCTCGAAGATGAGGAAGATCGCTTGTAGGACTTGATGAGGGCCTTGATCTCCTCCATGCGCTTGTCCATCTTGGCGTCATAGTTGTTGTTCGTGGCATCGAACTCGTCGTTGTTGTTGTAGACCGAAGATGAAATGCCTTGCCTATCCATCACAAGACTCGAGTGGAGGTGAGTAGGAAATGAGATAAACAATACCAAGTTACCTTTTCCCAATGTTGAGGATGTATCTCGTTTCACTCAATGTGAGATGAAAGAATAGTGGAATTGGTACCGGACTTGTTCACTCACACCTATCAAGTAAAGCTTATGGTAGAGCTCGGTGAGGATAGTGGCACAAAAATTTGATGCAAAATGTTAGCAAGAGTCAATAATGTTGAAAGAGATTCACAAATTCGCAAGCGAAACAAGTAGACCAATAGCAAATGATGTACACGGAAACACACACACACGGATAGATAAATGGGGTCGTGCAACCAAGGAATGAGCACAAAATGTGGAGTGCACGGAAAACGCTCGTGTTGCACAACTCAAGAGAGACGCTAGCACGATTGCTCAATAGGAGGATACGACACTTGTGCACAACCTATAGATGCGAAATGGATAAACTTCTATCCCAAGTATGCTATGTATGTATGGTTCCCGGTGTTTCCCTCAAGCATGATATCATATGATGTAGATTTGACAATCGTATGTGCAATGGAGTATGATGCTATGGCACTTGGTCACGAGCTCTTTGCTCTATTTTTGCTTAAAAGCTTTTTCTATTTTTTTTCTATGGTCAATTTGTACAATGCACAAACCAAGATAGCAATTGTGTATATGCGGGAACAAACTTGAGGCACAATGGATGATATGATACCAAGATGATATGGTATCTATGCAATGGATGGTGGATCACTAATGTGCACAAGTAACGTTGCCGGCAATACTCAAATGGCTAGTCTCGATAGGCAAGTAACGCAAAACGGGCTAGGGGTTAACAATGCAATTGCAAGGGTAATATACAATGGTGTCGTCGAGGTTACCGTCCTTGGTGATGATGAGAGGCGGTGTTGCCGAAATCGACCCGTTCCTAGTTAGCCGAAACACCCTAGGAAACGGAAAAACCGCAAACTCAAAATCTCAAAGGCAAATGTCAAATGGTGGTAGCGAAAAGCCGTGGTGGTGTTGCACTAGGCAATGCGGAAGTGGAATGATGGGCTATACACGAGTCGGAGTTGAAGTTGTCGTCCCTAAGTAGCCTAAACACCTTAGGAGACACAAGCCACAACTCAAACAAAATTGGGTTAAGTTGGTGGTGTAGCGGATGATATGGTGGAAGGCCTAGGCAAACTTGTCAAATTTTCAAAAATTTGATGGAGTCAAATGGTGTCGGTGGTATTTTTGTGGGATGGGGGATGTCTATAGCTTGAAAACGAGCTAAAGAACGTCAAAATCGGACTTCGGATGAATTAGTTATGGCCGAAACGGTGAAACGGAAAAAACTGAAATCCCAGGGGCCGGACATCCGGGGGTCGGGCCGGATTTCCGGGACCTGATGTCCAGAACCGGGCGCGAAATTGCGCTCCAGGAGCCGGATGTCCGGGCTATTGGCCGGATTTCCGGGCTGGCCAGATGTCCGGGGGTCGGGCCGGATGTCCGGGCTCCAAATCCGAGGATGAACTCGAGGAACTCGATTTTGGGGCGGAAATTGATGATTTCGGGGGCAAAATTTGATGGATTTCGTGGATGAAAGGTGGGGAAACTTGGGGAGATGCTAGATCCACTTGATACCAAGCAAATCCATGGATCAAAATCAACAAAACATCATCAAACCAACAAATCACAAAAATTTCGGGGCCTATTTTTGGTGGGGATTTTCGGATTTAGGACGAAATCAACAAAATCAAGCTAGAAAACACGGGGTAGGGGCTCCAAAAACATGATCAACCTGGCTCATGATACCATAATGATGTAGGGTGGAACCGTATAGCGGCGATCTTTCACGTTTGGAGTGGGATCCCTCGAAGAACACGATGAACACGGGGAAGAACGGAGAGAAATCACAAGGGGAAACACTCAAGAACAAGTCCAGTCACACATCCACTAGACAATCAAACACACAAGATCCACAAGGTACATGAACAACAAAGGGAAAGATACAAGGTAAGGTTCATCTCCAAGAGGAGGTCTTGATGATATCCTAGATGGATCTTCCCACAAGGGGTCTTGATGATATCATGGGATCTTCTCCTAAATGGAGGTCTTGGCCTCCAATGGAGTAGTGGTCTCTCTCTCTCAAGAGTAGAGATAGGTAGGAGCAAAGCTCACCTAAGAATGAGCTATCACTTTGCTAACCCTAACTAGGAGGAGGGGGAGAAGTATATATAGCGCTAGTACAAGTTGGGGCGAGTTGGAGGGTACATGGGCCCTTGGCCCGTTCATCGTCTTGCAGACAGCGCCGGATGTCGGGCTGGGGCGGATGTCCGGAGCCATGGCGCCGGATGTCCGGGGCTCGGGCTGGATGTCCGGGCTGAAGTGCCAAACTTCGGGTGCGTTCTGTCGTCGATGCCGGATTTCCGGGGAAAGGGCCGGATGTCCGGGCTTTGGCGAGGCGCCGGATGTCCGGGGTTGGCGCCGGATGTCCGGCCGCTGATGTCGTTGGCCGTCCGCTGGTGCAGCTCCTTGGCGGCTGCACAGGCGCCGGATGTCCGGCCGCTGTAGCTTCCGTAGCTCCGTCTTCTTCCGTCGTCGCTTCCAGGCTTCCCTCGTGGATGGTGTAGTTGTTCCTTGGCGCTTGCACTCCTCCTCAACATCCGTGAAGCTTCGACAATACCTATGCAAGCACACGGGAGAAGTGTCAAGTAGTATACCATCCTCAAAGGGGTCAAGTGAGCACGTGTAAAGGAGAAGATTCACCTTTATGTATGAGAAGTAGAGGTCGCACGTGTCACTTGTCAAACGGACTCTTGACATGGTGATGATGGTAGGATGCTCCGCATCATATATCCTCCCAAGGAACACTAGGTACAGGCAAAGGCATATATAAACCATGAGGATTGAGTCGTGACTTAGCTTTTTGACATGTAGTGCAGCGAGCAATAAAACACTCAACATCCCGTCTCATCTTTGGCCAAAAGAAATGTGTAGCAAGTATGTCCTCCGTCTTCTTCACGCCAAAGTGTCCCATTAGTCCTCCTCCATGTGCCTCCTGCAACAACAAAAGACGAACGGAGCTAGCTGGAATGCATAGCTTGTTAGCACGGAACACAAATCCATCATTAATGACAAACTTGTTCCATGTTCTTCCTTCATTACAATTCTGCAATACATCTTTAAAATCAGCATCATGCACATATTGATCTTTGATGGTCTCCAAACCAAATATTTTGAAGTCAAGTTGTGAAAGCATAGTATAGCGACGAGACAATGCATCAGCAATAACATTTTCTTTACCCTTCTTGTGTTTAATGACATAAGGGAAAGTCTCAATGAATTCAACCCATTTAGCATGTCTGCGATTCAGTTTAGCTTGACTTTTAATACTCCCTCCGTTCCTTGATATAAGGCGTATAGTTTTTTGAGAAAAAATCCGAAATATAAGGTGCATTGAGTTACACCACTCGTTTGAATATATTTTTTAGGAATTTGATTACATTCCCTTATATCAGGCAAGCTCCTCTATTTACTCATGTCAATTAGTCAGGTGTAATCTCACCCAAAACTTGTGAAATTTTCCCTCCATGTGCGTTCTTTAATTTCCGTGCCAAAAACTATACACCCTATATCTAGGAATGGAGGGAGTATGTTTCAAAGATTCATGATCGGAATGTATAACAAATTCTTTGGGCCATAAATAATGTTGCCATGTTTCTAAAGTCCGAACAAGAGCATATAATTCTTTATCATAAGTAGAATAATTCAGACTAGGCCCACTCAATTTTTCAGAAAAGTATGCAACAGGTTTGCCATCTTGTAATAACACACCTCCTAATCCAATTCCACTAGCATCACATTCAAGCTCAAAAGTCTTATTAAAATCAGGAAGTTGGAGTAAAGGAACATGTGTCAACTTATCTTTCAACACCGTGAAGGCTTCTTCCTGTGCGGTACCCCAAACAAAAGGCACATCCTTCTTTGTAAGCTCATTGAGAGGTGCAGCAATGGTGCTGAAATCTCTCACAAAACGCCTATAGAATCCAGTGAGGCCAAGAAAACTCCTCACTTGTGTGACCGTTTTGGGCTGCGGCCAACTCTCAATAGCTTCAATCTTGGCTTTATCAACTTCAATTCCCTGTGGAGTAACAACATAGCCAAGAAAAGACACTCGGTCGGTGCAAAAGGTGCACTTCCCAAGATTACCAAACAAACGTGCATCACGTAGAGCAATAAAAACAGCACGTAAATGTTCCAAATGTTCCTCCAAAGATCTGCTATAAATCAATATGTCATCAAAGTAAACTACCACAAATCGTCCAATGAAAGCACGTAAAACTTCGTTCATTAATCTCATGAAAGTACTAGGTGCATTAGTTAACCCAAAAGGCATGACTAACCACTCATATAATCCAAACTTAGTTTTAAATGCTGTTTTCCATTCATCCCCCAATTTCATACGAATTTGATGGTATCCACTATAAATCAACTTTGGAGAATATTGTAGAGCCACTCAATTCATCAAGCATATCATCTAGCCTAGGAATAGGATGGCGATAACAAATAGTAATATTATTAATGCCTCTACAATCAACACACATACGCGATGTACCATCCTTTTCAGCACTAGAATAATAGGAACAGCACAAGGACTAAGGGATTCGCGTATATAACCTTTGTCGAGAAGCTCTTGTACTTGACGCATAATCTCCTTCGTCTCCTCTGGATTGGTGCGGTATGGCGCCACGGTTTGGCGGTGAAGCACCGGAATTAAGTCAATCGATGCTCAATCCCTCGAATAGGCGGTAATCCGGTGGCACGTCTTGTGGAAAGACGCGTCGTGAACTCTGCAAAATGTTAGTGACAGAGGCGGCAAAGAGGAAGGCACGTCCTCGAATGCCTCTTTGCACTGCAAGCATAGCAAACAGATTTGCTAAAATATAGCTCATCAATATCAGATTTAGTGGCAAGTAAACATGCACTTTTCAATTTAATTTGAAGCAACACTAGATGGTTTACTATTAGGCTTCATATGTTGCTCAAATTCTTTTGCCACAATCTGATTTTCACTCTTATTTTTCTCCTGTTTTGCTTTATTAGCTCTATTAATATCATCTTTCAAAATGGACTCTGGAGTCATAGGAAGCAAAGTAATATTTTTATCCTTATGAACAAGAGTATCTTGATTGTTTCTACCATGGTGTCTGAATTTTTATCAAATTGCCATGGTCGACCAAGTAATAAGGAACATGCTTGCATAGGTACCACATCACAATCAACATAATCAGCATATGTAGAGATACTAAAATGCACACGAGCAAGACGTGTTACCTTAACCTTGCCGCTGTTGTTGAACCATTGGATGTAGTAAGGATGTGGATGTGGTCTTGTGGTGAGAGATAGCTTCTCCACCATCTCCATGCTAGCCAAGTTGTTGCAGCTCCCTCCATCTATGATGGACTTGAATAGAAAGTTCCTTCACAACTCCTTTGTATGGAACAAATTATGCCTCTGATTTTGCTCAGCTTGTGTAACCTGCACACTCAAAACACGTTGAGCAACTAAACATTCATACTGTCAAGCATCTTGACAGCCATGTATTGTGTCTCATGATCGAATCATCTCCACCGTGTTCCTCATGTGTAATAAGAGCCAAAGTCTCCTCATCATAGTCACTAGCGGACTCATACCCACCATCCTCGTGAGCAATCATCACACGCTGAGATTTGCATTCTCTCATAAAATGTCCTCTTCCCTTACAACGGCGACAAATAATATCACTTGTGTGCCTGTTGGCGCCATGGAAGAAGAAGAACTCTGTGCAGGCCCGGCGGTGTGCTCTTGGCAGATAGTGGTGGTTGTGCACCTTTCTTGTATCACGGTTGGAGGTGGCTTTGAAGGAGGTGATGGTGCGGTGGAAGTAGATGATGCACGTGCTGTCCATGATGAAGGTCGACTGCGAGAGAAAAGTTAGTGCGGCGCCAATGCTGTCGATCCTGCACTTCACGTTCAGCTTTACAAGCAAGATGGAATAAGCGAGTGATATTATTATAATCCTTATAATCTAGAATGGTCTGAATCTCTCTACTTAATCCACCCGTAAAGCGTGCAAGAATAGCTTCATTCTCCTCAACAATACCACATCCAATCAAGCCGGTTTGTAATTCGATAATATTCTTCACTGAATTTTTCCTTGTCTTAAGCACTGCAATTTTTGAAGTAATTCACGTTGATAATATGGTGGAACCCAACGAGTACGCATAGCAGTTTTCAAAGCAGCCCAAGTAGCTGGAGCAGGATATAATCTACAATGTTGAGACCACCAAACACATGCAAAGCTAGTGAAAGCACAAACAGCGGCAGAACACGTCTCTCCTCGGGATATTGTAAACATGTAAATCGTTGTTCAGTTTCTAACTCCCAAGTAAGATATATATCAGGAACATATCTACCCTCAAATGTGGAATATTCAATTTCAGTTTAGGGAGATGGTCATGATCTCGTACTGAGGGGAGCCCTAACATTGCCATTATTTGCATGTGGACGACACTGGTGGTTGTGGTGCTGGTGGTTGCACGTAGTTCGATGTTGATCAACCTCATCCTCATAATCGCCCACATACTCATCATCCTCCTCGGTACCGGCAGCAGCGATGCGAGGAGCCAAAGTAGCACCAATAGCGAGAGCAATGGCACCAGAATTTTGTCTGGCTCAATAGGAACACGCTGAGCTCGTCCATACTGATTCGGAAGGGGCGTAGTTGTTGTCGTTGCAGAGGTGCGATAGGTGCAACCGGCGGTGGTTGTGGAAAACACGCGAGCAATTCATCAAACTTGCTATCAAGCTTTGTTTCAAACGTCTTCTCAATGCCATCTATCTTCTCCATGGCCTCGTCAAATCTGTTTAGCACATCTTGCACCTGTCCACTCATCATTTGCTGAAATTTATCATGTATCTGTTTGTTCGTCAGGTTCTCCCAATCAGTCTCATCGACTTGTGACCCTACCATGGTTAGCAGCAAATAGAAACACACAAGAATATGATCCTCTGGACTACTAAGAAGTGGTGGTGGTGTATCACAAACCCGTCAAGCAAATCTCAAATTCTTACCGGTTCTTACCCAGAAGAAAGCGGTGATCGACAACCGTTGTAGTCAAAACTCTCAAAGCTTGGATAGAGCGATTACGGGGAGAGTCCAACGCACGCAGCGTAGATGTATGTGGAGCTGGGAAGGCTTATAATATGGTAGCAAAAGGGTCAACAATAATCAATTCAGAGATGCAAAGTTGAATAAGCGCTCAACGACAGTCTTGTCTTTGGTCCTAGGCTAGACCGTGCTAGAGACGCGAGCCTAGAACACTAACAAAATCACGGTGCTTGCTGCGTAAACAAGGGAGGAGCACACACTGAATTTTTTCTTTTTTTCACTTTTTTGCACTTTTTTTTTCCTCTTTTTTTTTGCTCGCAACAATTTTTTTCGAAAAAAGTCTACAAATGGTCTAAAAGCTGCCTAGCCGAATTTTCCAGACTTGGTTTTTTTGAAGCTGGAACTATTTTTCTTCTGCGGATGGCTCGGAAGTTCGGGAGTCCTTCTCTGTCACGACTCGGAGTATCGCGTGATCCGGAAATCGAGAACAATGCAACAATTCTTTGGACTCGGACTAGGACTGGTGGCGGAGATGAAACCGGTGGGGACGCGAACTAGTGGCGGAGATGAATCTGGTGGAACTTCGGACGGTGGCGGAGATGAATCTGGTGGAACTTCGGACAGTAGCGGATATATGTTGCGGTGAACTCGGATTGGCGTGATGGCGGCGGATATGTGGTGGCGTATATGGATTCGGATTGGCGGTGATGATGCGGTGGTGATATATGGTAGCGGCGACGTGACAACCTGTGAACAGAACTCGAAACTCTAAAAAACTAGACGCTAAGACCAGCAACTTGACACGACGATGCAACCGCAAATTCAACAAAGCAAATACAGAAAAGATTATGCAAAGGCTCAGATTGGTTCGGATGGGATGAACTAACCCTAATTTTTTTTTGGCTTTTTCGTGGACTATAGGTATGAAGAACAGACTCGATCTAAACTAAGAAAAACTGTAAAATCTCACCGAGCAACCTGAAAATCTGATACCACTTGATAGAGGCGGAGGTGTCCCGATCTTTTGATGAGATGATAACTATCGATTTGGTGGAGACGACTTTGACGATCCGACTACAAACGTGCACGACGTTGCGCCTTAGCAATCGCTAAACCAACTCCGTGATGAGGACATCAATACCATTGTTACACCCACAGCCCCTGCTGCTATACATACTGGACCAATTACTAGAGCTCGCGCACGCCAACTAAATTACCAGGTACTTTTGTTTCTTGGTAATGATTCTAATGTTCATGAGAATATGATGCTGCCTAAATTGGATACATTTGTTTTGCTTACAAATGAAGGGCCTAGCTTGGAGAAGGATGAACATTGGAGCAAGAACAAGCATGGAGATGATGGCATGCGCAAGGGGACAAACGAGTTACAAGTGATGATTTCAGGACTTTGAAGCCACCATAATGAGTGCATGAAGCCTTGGACGAAATATACAAGATGCCACTTCATAAATTTCGTCCAGAGGCTATTCTAGGTCTTCGTCACCTTATTATTGGGCCAGACCCATGTAATTTCGAAATACATAAGTATAAGCTATTTTTAGAGTCCGTATGTGTGGGGAAACAAGAGATAGGGTTAGTTTGGACCCTCTACCAAGGTCCACGAAATTCACCCCTCTTCCTCCATATATACAGCCCTTAGGGCACCGTTTAGACTTTGGGTTTTGTTTAGATCAAAAGTTCGCCATAGCTGCAACCAGCGTGCCGTTTGTGTTCAACGACCGGACAAAGGCGTCACGTAACCCCACCTTGATCAATAAAGCTTTCATCTTATATTCGCAATATCCAGTTGCAATCTTAGTTTCTTACTTGTTCTTCGTTTGCTCGCAGGAAATAGACCCTCGTGGTCAGGTTGATCGTGCTCGGCGTGGTCAATAACCTCTCGGAGTTGGTTTAGCGATTGCTAAGTAGCGGCGTCCTCGTGACTTCGTAGTCGGATCGTCGAAGTCGACTTCCACCAAAGCGAAATCCTCCATCTCATCGAAAGGCGGGACACCTTTGCCTCTATCAAGTGGTATCAGATTTCCGGGTTGCTCGGTGAGATTTTACAGATTTTTCGTAGTTTAGATCGAGTCATTCTTCATACCTATAGTCCACGAAAAAGCCACAAAAAAAATTAGGGTTAGTTCATCCCATGCGAACCAATCGAGCCTTTGCATAATCTTTTACGTATTTGCTTTGTTGAATTTGCGATTGCATCGTCGTTTCAAGTTGCTGGTCTTAGCGTCTAGTCTTTTAGAGTTTGAGTTCATTCACGAGTTGTCACGTCGCCGCTGCCATATACCACCACCACATATTCACCGCCAATCCGAATCCATATCGCCACCACATATATCCGCCACCAGTCCGAATTCCACAGATTCATCTGCGCCACCATCCGAAGTTCCACAGTTCATCTTCGCCACCGGTCCGAAGTTCCACAGATTCATCTCCGCCACCAGTCCTAGTCCGAGTCCTGTAATTGTTGCATTGTTCTCGATTTCCAGATCACGCGATACTCGAGTCGTGACGTGAGAGGACTCCCCAACTTCCGAGCCATCCATGGAAGAAAAATAGTTCAGATTTCAAAAAAAACTAAGTCTGGAAAATTTGGCTAGGCAGTTTTAGACCATTTGTAGACTTTTCAAAAAAATTTGTTGCGGAGCAAAAAAAAAAGAGAGAAAAAACGTGCAAAAAAGGAAAAAAAAAAGAAAAAAAATTCAGAGTGTGCTCCTCCCTTGTTTACGTGCGCGCGCCGTGATTTTGTTGGTGTTCTAGGCTCGCGTCTCTAGCACAGTCTAGCCAAGGACCAAGACAAGATGCCGTCGTTGAGCGTTTATTCAACTTTGCATCTCTGAATTGATTATTGCTTGACCCTTTTGCTACCATATTATAAGCCTTCCCAGCTCCACATACATCTCGTCGTCGTTGGACTCTCCCAGTAATCGCTCTATCCAAGCTTTGAGAGTTTTGACTACAACGGTTGCGATCACCGCCTCTGCTGGGTAAGAACTGGTAAGAATTTGAGATTTGCTTGACGGATTTGTGATTTATCCACCACACCACCACCACCTCTTGTTAGTAGTCCAGAGGATCATATTCTTGTGTGTTTCTATTGTTGCTAACCATGGCAGGATCACAAGCCGACGAGACCGACCGGGAGAACTGACGAACAAACAGCTACATGATAAATTTCAGCAAATGATGAGTGGACAGGTGCAAGATGTGGTAAACAGATTTGACGAGGCCATGGAGAAGATAGATGGCATTGAGAAGACGTTTGAAACAAAGCTTGATAGCAAGTTTGATGAATTGCTCGCGCGTTTTCCACAACCACCGCCGGCTGCACCTATCGCACCTCTGCAACGACAACAACTACGCCCCCTTCCGAATCGGTATGGACGAGCTCAGCGTGTTCCTATTGAGCCAGGACAAAATTCTGGTGCCGCTGCTACTGCTGTTGGTGCTTCTTTGGCTCCTGCTACTACTGCTGCTGGTACCGAGGAGGATGATGACTATGTGGGTGATTACGAGGATGAGGTTGATCAACATCAGCACTACGTGCAACCACCAGCACCACAACCACCAGGTCGTCCACATGCAAATAATGGCAATGTTTGGGCTCCCCCTCAGGTACGAGATCTTGACCATCTCCCTAAACTGAAATTGAATATTCCACCATTTGAGGGTAGATATGTTCCTGATATATATCTTACATGGGAGTTAGAAACTGAACAACGATTTACATGTTTACAATATCCCGAGGAGAGACGTGTTCTGCTGCTGTTTGTGCTTTCACTAGCTTTGCATGTGTTTGGTGGTCGAACATTGTAGATTATATCCTGTTCCAGCTACTTGGGCTGCTTTGAAAACTGCTATGCGTACTCGTTGGGTTCCACCATATTATCAACGTGAATTACTTCAAACATTGCAGCGCTTAAGACAAGGAAAAACTACAGAGAAGAATATTATCGGGAATTACAAACTGGCTTGATTAGATGTGGTATTGTTGAGGAGAATGAAGCTATGCTTGCACGTTTTCGGGTGGATTAATAGAGAGATTCAGACCATTCTAGACTATAAGGATTATAATAATATCACTCGTTTATTCCATCTTGCTTGTAAAGCTAAGCGTGAAGTGCAGGATCGTGAGGGCATTGGCGCGCACTAACTTTTCTAATAAGTTTAATAATATTTTAATGCCTTTGGGTTAATTTATGCCCTTAGGTTTTAATGGATTTGGGTTTTTATTTTCTAAAAAAGGGGGTAGCTATTTTTTTGTAAGATTTATGGGAAACTTTAAAACATTTAACATTTCCCGGGTTTTTTTTCTTTCCGGATAGCTTGTTTTAATACTTTGAATCGGAACTTTTCTTGGCTTTTTTTAAAAGGGGTTGGGGTAAAAGTTTTTATAATTTTCCCACCCAAAAGGTAAACCAATAAAAGCTTGCCTTTGCTGGGTTTTAAAAAATAAGGGGGAAATTTGCAATTGTTTGCCTCAAGACTTACAAAGGTGCCTTTTGTTTGGGGCCCTGAAGAGGCCCTTCACTTTGAAAGAAGTGCAATTTTTTTAAAAATTGGATTTAAGGCTTTTGAGCTAATGTAAAAACTGTGGAATTGGTTTAAATTTTTTTTCAAGAGGAAATTTGATTTTTTCAAAAAGAGGCTGCTGGTTTCCTAATTTGGAAAAAATTATAATGCTCTTGGTTGATTTTTTGAAAACCCATTTGGGAAATTATTTTTAAAAAATTTTAACTTTTGAATTTTAAAATTTTAAATAAACCTTTGAACCCACCCCCAAATGGAATTCTGAACTTTCCAGCAAAATAAAAAAGAAAGGGTAAGAAAAATGTTATTTAAATTAGATTGCTTAAATTTTTTGTTTTCACAAATTTTGGGACTTAAAATAAATTTTGGGGAAAGAACGATAATATTTAAAGCTGATTAAAGTGTATTTCAAATTTAAAGAAAAGAAATTGGAAGTTTGGTTAAAGAGGATTTTTTCTCCAAGCTATCACCGCCCCTTTTTTGGGGGAGAGAAAGAAAACTAAACTTTTGGTGGAAAAGGGGAGTTTCTGCCCAAATTTTTTTTAAAATGAACGGGAGTTTTTAGGGAAAATTGTGCTCAATACATGTTCAAAAAGCTAAACCCACTAAAACCCCCCAATTTTATATTTGCCTTGGGAAATTCTTTTCCTTTGGGAGGAAATACCTTGGCTTTTTGTTTGGGTTTTGCAAAAGGAGGGTAGCATTTTGGGGAAGATTTCCCAAAATGGAACAAACTTTAAAACCATTCATAAAAGCGGGAAATATGTTCCAATTTGCCGATTTGTTCTTTTTTGGGAAAATTATTCCTTTTGGTATTTTGGTTGCCAAAAATTTGTTATTTCGGTCCCAAAAATTTCTTTCCCTTTTAATTAAGGGCTTTCTTAACTTTTTAGTAAATCTTGCAACCCCCAAACCATTAAACCAAGTACCCAAAACTTTTACTTTTATTGAAATAAAATTGGGGAAATGTTGCTTTTTTTGCTTTATAATGTTCTTTCCTTCTAAAGGTTTTGGTTTATTTTCCCCCCCCACCCAAATTTGTTTGTTCCCCCTTCCATTTCTCGAAAGAAGGGAAATTTTTTCTAAAGGAATTGAAGATTTTAAAAATCTGGTTAACGGAAAACCCATTTGTACACCGTCATCGAACATTCTTCGTCGAGCCGCACGCCAAGACCGCTATGCATCTCGCAACCCGCTACACGACAAGAATCTCCAAGAGCAAGTTGATGAAGAAGTTCCTCGTCCTCAATCGAGCCAAATGGCGTTTGCTCAAGCTCAAGAACGACAACGTCTTCGCCACCAACAAGAACAAGAACGAGCGCGCCTACAACAAAGAGCAACAAGACGCCGAGGCTCAACGTCTTCAACAACAACAACGAGAAGCACAAGCTCTTGAGGCGGAACGCGCCCTTCAAGCATCAACTCGAGCTCTCGCCAACCGCAATCACGAAAGGCGCAATCAAGAGGAAGCCCTTCGAGAAGAAATACAGGAGAGGAACTACCATCCGCGAGCGCAACGTCAAGCCCCACAAGCTCCTCCACAAGCTCCTCAAGCTCAACCTCAACCTCAAGGTCAACAAGAACAAGTTGATCATGGACTTCCTCCTCGCCAAGAGCAACATGAGGATGATTACCCTCCACGTCAAGAACGTCATCATCAACATCGACCTCAACACAATGATGAACAACGCTATGGCAAGCTCAAGTTCACAATGCCCAAGTTCAATGGAACCAATGATCCCGAAGAGTACCTTTCATGGGCATTGAAGGTCTACAAAATCTTTCGTTGGCACAACTATGATGAAGAAAAGAAGATTGCTATGGCATCACTTGAGTTCCAAGACTATGTGCTCATATGGTGGGAACAAATCCTTGAGCGCCGACAAGCAAGAGGTGAACCTCCAATCACCACTTGGGCTCAAATGAAGGATGTCATGCGAGCACGCTTTGTGCCCACCTACTACAACCGTGATCTCTTCAAGAAGGTACAACTCCTCAAGCAAGGAACAAAGAGTGTTGAAGAATACTACAAAGAAATGGAGATTGCCATGATTCGAGCCAATGTCAAGGAAGATGATGAGCAAACAATGGCACGATTCTTGAATGGACTCAACCATCCCATCAAGAAGATCGCCGACTTCCAACCCTACTCCAACCTCATTGAGCTCGTGCATCAAGCTACAAAGGCGGAACGACAAGTGCAAGATGACTTCAAGTACGCCAAGTACTCATCCAAGACATACGGCCTCTCCAACAACCAAGCTTCAACAACCACTCCAACTTCGACATCAACCAAGCCTTTTCCAAGCAACGATGACAAGTCAAGTTACAAGAAAACTTCTACAAGTTCAAGTCGTCCTCCTCCTCCTACAAGCAACTCCAAGCCGCATGCTTCATCCTCTACTCCAACCGATGAGACCGTCAAGACAAGCTCCTTCAAGTGTTTTACTTGCGGCGGCCGAGGCCACAAGTCATATGAATGCACCAACAAGCGTACCATGATACTCAACGACGATGGCACCTACGACTCAATGAGTGAAGATGAAATGGACGCTATTGAGCAAGTGGCCATGCACCAAGCATCAACGAGGATGAAGATGATCAAGTCTTTTGTGATGAAGATACAAGCCCCGCTCTTGTTGTCTCCAAAGTCTTGACACTTCAACATCACCAAGAAGAAGACCAACGATGCCACATCTTCCACACAAAGGCCGGCATCAATGGGAGATCCATCAAGGTCATCATCGACGGAGGTAGTTCCCACAACTTGGCAAGCGAAGAACTATGCTCCAAGCTACAATTGGTCAAGAAGAAGCATTCGCAACCATACAAGGTTCAATGGCTAAGTGACTCCAGCACTATACGAGTTGAGCATACGGTCCAAGTATCCTTCAAAATCGGTGCATATGAAGACACTTTGGAGTGTGATGTGGTCCCAATGACCGTTTGCCACCTCCTCCTTGGTCGGCCATGGCAATTCGACCGTGGTGTCTACCACAATGGGCGTACAAACCACTATAGCTTCAAGATGAAAGGCAAAGAATATGTCCTACGACCCATGTCTCCTAGTCAAGTGATAGCCGACAAACAAGCCACCAACCAAAGAGAGAAGAGTGAGAAAGTGAGCCACCAAAAAGTGAGTGAGAGCCACAAGCCAAATTTGAGCGCCTAGAGAGAAAAACCTCATACTATTCGCCACCAAACATGAGATGAGAGAAGTGTGTGAGAACCCATCGAGTGTGATGCACTTTGTCCTTGTGTGCAAGGATGGCGAACCAAAAACTAACACCACTCATGAGCTACCTTTGGTGTTTCAATCTCTTTTGCAGGAATTTCAAGATGTTTTCCCCGATGAGCTACCTCCGGGTCTACCTCCTCTTCGAGGCATTGAGCATCGAATCGACCTCATCCCCGGAGCGCCACTTCCAAACAAAGCTCCCTACCGTGTCAATCCCGAAGAAACCAAGGAGATTCAACGGCAAGTACAACAACTAATCGACAACGGTCATGTACGTGAAAGCTTAAGCCCTTGTGCCGCTCCGCTATTCTTGTGCCTAAGCCCGATGGAACTTTCCGCTTGTGCTCGATTGTAGACCCATAAATGCTATCACCGCAGCGCTTATAGGCATCCCATTCCTCGCTTAGATAATATGCTTGATGAACTTAGTGGAGCCAACTTTTTCTCAAAATTGATCTTAAAAGTGGCTATTATCAAATCCGCATTCATGAGGGTGATGAATGGAAAACTGCTTTCAAAACAAAATTTGGCTTATATGAATGGTTGGTTATGCCCATGGGTTTGTCGGAAGCTCCCGGAACTTTTGTGCACCTCATGCATCATGTACTTCGTCCATACATTGGAATCTTTGTTGTGGTTTACTTCGATGACATTCTTGTCTTTAGCAAAACCATGAAAGAGCATCTTGATCATGTTAAGCTTGTTTTGCAAATGCTTCGAAAGGAAAGTCTTTATGCCAACTTGAAAAAATGCACTTTTGGAGTTGACAAAGTGGTTTTCTTGGGTTTCGTTGTCTCTTCCAAGGGTGTCCATGTTGATGAAACTAAGATCAAAGCAATTAAAACTTGGCCCCAACCCACCAATTTGCAACAAGTGCGAAGTGTCCTTGGTCTTGCAGGTTTTTATCGCCGCTTTGTGAAAAACTTTAGCACTATTGCAGCTCCTTTGCATGCTTTGAGTAAGAAGAATACTACTTTTGTTTAGGGACCTTTGCAAGCCAACGCTTTCGATGAGCTCAAGTCTTTGCTTACTCATGCTCCGAATCTTGCTTTGCCCAATTTTGACAAAACTTTTGAGGTCCATTGTGATGCAAGTGCTACCGGAATTGGCGGAGTTTTAATGCAAGAAAAACGAGTCATTGCTTATTTTAGTGAAAAACTCTCCGGTGCTCAACTTAACTATCCCGTATATGTCAAAGAATTATATGCTTTAGTGCGTGTGCTACATGTTTGGGAACATTATCTTAGACCTCATGAGTTTGTCATCCATACCGATCATGAAATGCTTAAGTACTTAAAAGGTCAAACTAAATTGAACAAGCGTCATGCCAAATGGAGTGAATTTATTGAATCTTTTCCATATGTGATCAAGTACATTAAGGGCAAGGAAAATGTAGTTGCCGATGCACTTTCACGCATATGCACGCTTGTCACCCAACTTGAATTGAATGTTATTGGCTTTGAGCACATCAAAGAGTTGTATGCTAGTGATCCATCTTTTGCACCTCATTATGTTTGACGCATACATCTTGGGAACAATATTACCTTAAGGATGGTTATCTTATGAGAGCTAACAAACTTTGCATACCCGAGTCTTCTCTTCGTTTGCTACTTTTGCAAGAGGCTCATGGAGGTGGACTCATGGGACATTTTGGACGTGACAAGACCTTCGCCACGCTCTCCAAGAACTACTTTTGGCCCAAGATGTTTCGAAACGTCTCACGCTTCACCACAAGATGCTCAACATGCCGCAAAGCTAAGTCAAAAGCTCAATCTCATGGTCTTTACACGCCTCTTCCTATTCCTTATCAACCTTGGCAAGACATTAGCATGGACTTTGTACTTGGTTTGCCTAGAACTCAAAATGGAAAGGACTCCGTATTTGTTGTTGTGGACAGATTTTCCAAAATGGCACATTTCATTCCTTGCAACAAAGTAGACGATGCTTCACATATTGCAAATCTATTTTGTAGGGAAATCTTGCGCCCATGGAGTACCAAAGTCAATCGTCTCCGACCGCTGACGCCAAGTTCTTGAGTTACTTTTGAAAACTCTTTGCGCCAAGCTCGAATCAAGCTCTTGTTCTCCTCCGATACCATCCTCAAACCGACGGCCAAACGGAGGTGACAAACCGACGCTCTCCACTCTACTTGGCGTGTTGCTCAAGAAGAACATCAAGGAGTGGGAGGCATGTCTACCCATCGCCGAAAGTACGCCTACAACCGCACAAGACATTCGACGACCGGCAAGTCCCCTTCGAGGTCGCTTCACGGCTTCAACCCATTGTCCCCATTGGACATCCTACCTCTACCTCTACAAGAGCGCACCAACCTCGACGCAAGTGCCCGTGCAAGCTACATCAAGAAGATGCATGAAGATACAAGAAACACCATCGAGCGCCAAGTACAACGACTAGCTTACAAAGCTCAACATCAACAAGCAACCCATGATCTTCAACATAGGCGATCTCGTGGCTACACCTTCGCAAGGAACGCTTCCCCAACGAACGCAAGTCCAAACTTCTACCTCGAGCCGATGGACCTTCAAGGTGTTAGCACGCTACAACAACAACGCTGCATAAGCTCGACCAACCAAGCGACAAGTACAACGTGAGCGACACCTTCAACGCCAAAGACCTCTCGCCTTTCCATGGTGATGAAGATCTAGATCCGAGGTCGGATCCTTTCAAGGAGGGATATGATGCGAGCATCCTTCCATCATCCCCATGGACTCTACATCAACACCTACAACACCACAAGGACCGATGACTCAAGCACGTGCAAGAGCTCTTGAAACTGAGGTGACATCACTCCTCTCACAACTCTCCTTCGATTCACATGAGACATGGTTACTGCCTCAAATGGAAACTCTATGCATACTCAGGCACCAAGGAGTCGACCATGAAGAGGCTAGGAAGCAAGGAGAATCGGAAGCGGAAGACATACGCGAAGACGGAGAGGAGAAAGCAACAAGGACCAGAGAGGCCGGACGATCCGGACAGAGCCCGGATGGTCCGGACCCCGGTCCGGACGATCCGGCTAACTCCACCGAAGGCAACAGAACCTCCACGCTGAAGCCGGATCATCCGGACCCAGGCCCGGATCATCCAGACTTCGCCGGATGTCCGGACCACCAGCCGGACATCCGCTCGCCGCCGCCACTCAGCCGACCTCCGCTCATCCGGACTCCACCCGGATCATCCCGACCAGTCCGGATCATCCGACCAGTCCGGATCATCCGACCCGTCCGGATCATCCGGCTACGCACAGCTGCGTGTTGGGCTGGAGCCCATGTACCCCTTCGCCCTGCACTCTATATATAGGACCCCTCTCCTCACTTTGAGACTTAGCATTGATTAGCTCATATTTGTGTGTGAGAGCCTTTGCTCATCCACCGGTACTTCTCCACGGAGATCAGGACCTCCATCTAGGAGAAGATCCATCGGATTCAAGACCCCTATACGGGAAGATCCCCTCGTGGATTCAAGACCTCCTCCGGGAGAAGAAAGGCTACCTTTGTATCTTTCCTTTGTTGATTTTGGACCATGTATCACTCGTGCTTCGATGATCTAGACCTTGTGTGATTGATCTCTTGTCGGTTGAGTGTCTCTCTCGTTCTTCCCCGTGATTTCCTCTCGTGCTTCCGCGTGTTCTTCGTGTTTTCCTCCGTAGGATCCCCTCCAAATGTGAAAGATCGACGAATTCGGGTTCCACCCTACATCAAGAAGCCATAGTCTTGGATGAGTACTTGGCGTACTTGAAGTCATCTTGCACTTGACGTTCTGCCTTGGTCGCTTGATGCATGAGCTCAATTAGGTTGGAGTAGGGTTGGAAGTTGGCGATCTTCTTGATGGGATGATTGAGTCCATTCATGAATCGTGCCATTGTTTGCTCATCATCTTCCTTGACATTGGCTCGAATCATGGCTATCTCCATTTCCTTGTAGTATTCTTCAACATTCTTTGTTCCTTGCTTGAGGAGTTGGAGTATCTTTAAGAGATCACGGTTGTAGTATGTGGGCACAAAACATGCTCGCATGACATCCTTCATTTGAGCCCAAGTGCTGATAGGAGGTTCACGTCTTGCTTGCCGGAGCTCAAGGACTTGTTCCCACCATATGAGCACATAGTCTTGAAACTCAAGTGATGCCATAGCGATCTTCTTCCCTTCCTCATAGTTGTGCAAACGAAAGATTTTGTCGACCTTCAATGCCCATGAAAGGTACTCTTCGGGGTCATTGCTTCCATTGAACTTGGGCATGGTGAATTTTAGCTTTCCATAGCATTGCTCTTCATTGTGTTTTTGGCGATGGTGATGATGACGCCCTTGACGTGGAGGGTAATCATCCTCATGTTGCTCTGGGCGTGGGGGAAGTCCATGATCAACTTGATCTTGTTGAACTTGAGTTTGGGGTGGAGCTTGACGAGCTTGTGGGGGAGCTTGAGGAACTTGACGTTGCACACGTTGATGTAGGGTGGAACCCTAATTCGCCGATCTTTCACGCTTGAGAGGATCCTACGGAGGAACACGAAGAACACGCGGAAGCACAAGGGGAAACACGGGGAAAACGAGAGAGAATCACTCAACCAACAAGGAATCGATCACACAAGTGCTAGATCAACATACACATAAGAGATCCACAAGATACATGGTCAACCAAGGTAAGGATACAGCGGAACCATTCATCTGCCGGAGGAGGCCTTGAATCCATGAGGGGATCTTCCCGTAAAGGGGTCTTGCATCCGAGAGGATCTTCTCCTAGGTGGAGGCCGCGGTCTCTCACGAGGAGGAGATCCGATAGATGAGCATAGCTCTATCTCTAATATGAGCTAAATCAACGCTAAGTCTCAAAGTAAGGAGAGGGGGTCCTATATATAGAGTCTGGGGCGAAGGGGTACATGGGCTCAGCCCAACACGCGCGCACAGGCGCTGGCCGGATGATCCGGACGAGGGTCCGGATGATCCGGGCCGGTCCGGATGATCCGGGTGGAGTCCCGGATGAGCCGGAGGGTCGGCTGGTGGCGGCGACGGGCCGGATGTCCGGCTGGAGGTCCGGACGTCTGGGCGGGGTACGGATGATCCGGGCCTGGGTCCGGATGATCTGGCTTCAGCGTGGAGGTTCTGTTGCCTTCGGTGGAGTTAGCCGGAACGTCCGGACCGGGGTCCGGATCATCCGGCTCGGTCCGGATCGTCCGGCCCTCGTCCGGATCGTCCGCCTCCCCGGTACTTGTTGCTTTTCCTCTCCGCCTTCACGCATGTCTTCCGCTTCGATTCTCCTTGCTTCCCAGCTTCTTCATGGTCGACTCCTTGGTGCCCGAGTATGCATAGAGTTTCCGTCTGAGGTAGTAACCATGTCTCATGTGAATCGAAGGAGAGTTGTAAGAGGAGTGATGTCACCTCGGTCTCAAGAGCTCTTGCACGTGCTCGAGTCGTTGGTCCTTGTGGTGTTGTAGGTGTTGATGTAGAGTCCATGGGGATGATGGAAGGATGCTCCGCATCATATCCCCTCCCTTCGAAAGGATCCGACCTCGAATCTAGTTCTTCATCACCATGGAAAGGCGAGAGGTCTTTGGCGTTGAAGGTGTCGCTCATGTTGTACTTGTCGCTTGGTAGGTCGAGCTTGTAGGCGTTGTTGTTGTAGCGCTAACACCTTGAAGGGTCCATCGGCTCGAGGTAGAAGTTTGACTTATGCTCGCTGGGGAAGCTGCCTTGCGAAGGTGTAGCCACACCAGATCGCCTATGTTGAAGATCATGGGTTGCTTGTTGATGTTGAGCTTGGTCGCTAGTCGCTGTACTTGGCGCCGATGGTGTTTCTTGTATCTTCATGCATCTTCTTGATGTAGCTTGCACGGTACTTGCGCCGAGGTTGGTGCGCCTTGTAGAGGTAGAGGTAGGATGTCCAATGGGGACAATGGGTTGAAGCCGAGACGACCTCCAAGGGGACTTGCCGGTCGTTGAATGTCTTGCGCGGTTGTAGGCGACTCGGCGATGGGTAAACATGTCTCCCACTCCTTGATGTTCTTCTTGATCAACACACGAAGTAGAGTGGAGAGCGTCTGTTCGCCACCTCCGCTTGGCCGCCGGTTTGAGGATGGTATGCGGATGAGAACATGAGCTTGATGCCGAGCTTGGCGCAAAGAGTCTTCCAAAAGTAACTCAAGAACTTGACGTCGCGGTCGGAGACGATTGACTTTGGTACTCCATGAAGGCGCAAGATTTCCCTACAAAAGAGATTTGCAATATGTGAAGCATCGTCTACCTTGTTGCAAGGAATAAAGTGTGCCATCTTAGAAAATCGATCTACAACCACAAACACGGAATCCTTTCCATTTTGAGTTCTAGGCAAACCAAGTACAAAGTCCATGCTAATGTATTCCCAAGGTTGATAAGGAATAGGAAGAGGCATGTAAAGACCATGAGATTGAGCTTTTGACTTAGCTTTTATGCATGTTGAGCATAGGGTGGTGAAGCGTGAAACGCCTCAAACATCTTGGGCCAAAAGTAGTTCTTGGAGAGCGTGGCGAAGGTCTTGTCGCGTCCAAAATGTCCCATGAGTCCACCTCCATGAGCCTCTTGCAAAAGTAGCAAACGAAGAGAAGACTCGGGTATGCATAGTTTGTTAGCTCTCATAAGATAACCATCCTTGAGGTAATATTGTTCCCAAGATGTATGCGTCAAACATTTAGCATAATGAGGTGCAAACGATGGATCACTAGCATACAAATCTTTGATATGCTCAAAACCTATAACATTCAACTCAAGTTGGGTGACGAGCGTGCATATGCGTGAAAGTGCATAGGCAACTACATTTTCCTTGCCCTTAATGTACTTGATCACATATGGAAAAGATTCAATAAATTCACTCCATTTGGCATGACGCTTGTTCAATTTAGTTTGACCTTTTAAGTACTTAAGCGTTTCATGATCGGTATGGATGACAAACTCATGAGGTCTAAGATAATGTTCCCAAACATGTAGCACACGACTAAAGCATACAATTCTTTGTCTTACACGGATAGTTAAGTTGAGCACGGAGAGTTTTTCACTAAAATAAGTAATGACTGCGTTTTCTTGCATTAAAACTCCGCCAATTCCGTACCACTTGCATCACAATGTACCTCAAAAGTTTTGTCAAAATTGGGCAAAGCAAGAATCGAGCATGAGTAAGTAAAGACTTGAGCTCATCAAAAGCGTTGGATTGCAAAGGTCCCCAAACAAAAGGAGTATTCTTCTTACTCAAAGCATGCAAAGGAGCTGCAATAGTGCTAAAGTTTTTCACAAAGCGGCGATAAAACCTGCAAGACCAAGGAAACTTCAGACTTGTTGCAAATTGGTGGGTTAGCCAAGTTTTAATTGCTTTGATCTTAGTTTCATCAACATGAACACCCTTGAAGAGACAACGAAACCCAAGAAAACCACTTTGTCAACTGCAAAAGTGCATTTCTTCAAGTTGGCATAAAGACTTTCTTTTCGAAGTGTTTGCAAAACAAGCTTAACATGATCAAGATGCTCTTTCATGGTTTTGCTAAACACAAGAATATCATCGAAGTAAACCACAACAAAGATTCCAATGTATGGACGAAGTACATGATGCATGAGGCGCACAAAAGTACCGGGAGCTTCCGACAAACCCATGGGCATAACCAACCATTCATATAAGCCAAATTTTGTTTTGAAAGCAGTTTTCCATTCATCACCCTCATGAATGCGGATTTGATAATAGCCACTTTTAAGATCAATTTTTGAGAAAAAGTTGGCTCCACTAAGTTCATCAAGCATATCATCTAAGCGAGGAATGGGATGCCTATAGCGCACGGTGATAGCATTTATGGGTCTACAATCGGAGCACAAGCGGAAACTTCCATCGGGCTTAGGCACAAGTATAACGGGGACGGCACAAGGGCTTAAGCTTTCACGCACATGACCATTGTCGAGTAGTTGTTGTACTTGCCGCTGAATCTCCTTGGTTTCTTGGGATTGACACGGTAGCGAGCTTTGTTTGGAAGTGGCGCCTGGGATGAGGTCGATTCGATGCTCAATGCCTCAAGAGGAGGTAGACCCGGAGGTAGCTCATCGGGAAAACATCTTGAAATTCCTGCAAAGAGATTGAAACACCAAAGGTAGCTCATGAGTGGTGTTAGTTTGTGGTTCTCCATCCTGCACACTAGGACAAAGTGCATCACACTCGATGGGTTCTCACACACTTCTCTCATCTCATGTTTGGTGGCTAATAGTATGAGGTTTTTCTCTAGGCTAAGAGGCGCCAAATTTGGCTTGTGGCTCTCACTCACTTTTTGGTGGCTCACTTTCACTCTTCTCTCTTTGGTTGGTGGCTTGTTTGTCGGCTATCACTTGACTAGGAGACATGGGTCGAGGACATATTCTTTGCCTTTCATCTTGAAGCTATAGTGGTTTGTACGCCCATTGTGGTAGACACCACGGTCGAATTGCCATGGCCGACCAAGGAGGAGGTGGCAAACGGTCATTGGGACCACATCACACCCAAAGTGTCCTCATATGCACCGATTTTGAAGGATACTTGGACCGTATGCTCGACTCAGATAGTGCCGAGTCACTTAGCCATTGAACCTTGTATGGTTGTGGATGCTTCTTCTTGACCAATTGGAGCTTGGAGCATAGTTCTTCGCTTGCCAAGTTGTGGCAACTACCTCCATCGATGATGACCTTGACGGATCTCCCATTGACGACGGCCTTTGTGTGGAAGATGTGGTATCGTTGGTCTTCTTCTTGGTGATGTTGAAGTGTCAAGACTTTGGAGACAACAAGAGCGGGGCTTGTATCTTCATCGCAAAAGACTTGATCATCTTCATCCTCGTTGATGCGCCAAAGGCATGGCCACTTGCTCAATAGCATCCATTTCATCTTCACTCATTGAGTCGAGGTGCCATCATCGCTGAGTATCATGGCACGCTTGTTGGTGCATTCATATGACTTGTGGCCTCGGCCGCCGCAAGTAAAACACTTGAAGGAGCTTGTCTTGACGGTCTCATCGGTTGAGTAGAGGATGAAGCACGCGCTTGTAGTTGCTTGTAGTAGGAGGAGGACGACTTGAACTTGTAGAAGTTTTCTTGTAACTTGACTTGTCGTCGTTGCTTGGAAAAGGCTTGGTTGATGTCGAAGTTGGAGTAGTTGTTGAAGCTTGGTTGTTGGAGAGGCCAGATGTCTTGATGAGTACTTGGCGATTTGAAGTCATCTTGCACTTGTCGTCCGCCTTTGTAGCTTGGTGCACGAGCTCAATGAGGTTGGAGTAGGGTTGGAAGTCGGCGATCTTCTTGATAGGATGGTTGAGTCCATTCAAGAATCGTGCCATTGTTTGCTCATCATCTTCCTTGACATTGGCTCGAATCATGGCAATCTCCATTTCTTTGTAGTATTCTTCAACACTCTTTGTTCCTTGCTTGAGGAGTTCTAGCTTCTTGAAGAGATCACGGTTGTAATAGGTGGGCACAAAGCGTGCTCTCATGACATCCTTCATTTGAGCCCAAGTGGTGATTGGAGGTTCACCTCTTGCTTGTCGGCGCTCAAGGACTTGTTCCCACCATATGAGCACATAATCTTGGAACTCAAGTGATGCCATAGCGATCTTCTTCTCTTCCTCATAGTTGTGCAAACGAAAGATTTTGTCGACCTTCAATGCCCATGAGAGGTACTGATGTAGGGTGGAACCCTAATTCGTCGATCTTTCACGTTTGGAGGGGATCCTACGGAGAACACGATGAACACGGGGAAGAACGGGGAGAAATCACAAGGGGAAACACTCAAGAACAAGTCCAATCACACATCCACTAGACAATCAAACACACAAGATCACAAGGTACATGAACAACAAAGGAAAGATACAAGGTAAGGTTCATCTCCAAGAGGAGGTCTTGATGATATCCTAGATGGATCTTCCCACAAGGGGGTCTTGATGATATCCCGCAGGATCTTCTCACATGGAGGTCTTGAACTCCATGGGAGTGGTAGTCTCTCTCTCTCAAGAGTAGAGGTAGGAGCAAAGCTCACCTAAGAATGAGCTATCATATTTGCTAACCCTAGAAAGGAGGTGGAGGTGGTCTATTTATAGTCTAAGCCACGAAGGGGTACGTGGGAGAGGGATACAAGGCCAGCGCCTGCTGCTGCTGCACATGTGCAGGGCAGTAGTACGACTCATGGGCGGTAGTATCGCTGAGCGGTAGTACCGCTTGCTTTGGGCGGTAGTATCGCTTGAGCGGTAGTACCGCTTGCTTTGGGCGGTAGTACCGCTTCTTTCGGACTAGGCAGGTCCTTCTTCTTCCGCTTCGCTTCCATGCTTCTCATGGACGGTGTAGGTGTTCTTGGCGCTTGCACTCCTCCTCGTCATGCGTGAAGCTCGACAATACCTATGCATGCACACGAGTGGAGTGTCAAGTAGTATACCATCCTCAAAGGGGTCAAGTGAACACGTGTAAAGGAGAAGATTCACCTTTATGTATGAGAAGTAGAGGTCGCACGTGTCACTTGCCAAACGGACTCTTGACATGGTGATGTCCGTAGGATGCTCCGCATCATCCCCTCCCCCTTGGGAAAGATCCAACCTCGGATCGAAAACCAAATCACCATGGGAAAGAGATGGCGTTGCCGTGTAGAAGTGGTCGATCACCAAGTTCTTGTCATCTTGAAGTTCCAAATGGGCACTCTCCAATGTCTCACCGTCTTGTAATTCCTTGAAAGCGTGTCCTTGTGCATTCTTCACAATGCCGAAGTGGTAGGAAATGTGGTGTAGAAGCGAGTCGTGGTATAATGTATGAGGCTCGCTCTCAAGAGCTCGAATGGTCAACTCACGTGAAGTGGAAGTCGACACAAAGTCCAAGTATCCTACACATGTACAAAACAAAACAAAGAACATATGCGCATGGTAGACAAACACATCATCCATCATGATGGTTCTCTGCTCTTGCACATAACCATTAGAAGCACAAGTGCATGAATAATATGATTCAACAATGGCGATATTCAAGGCACTAGGTATATGGTGCAAAGAAGTAAGACAAGCATGCTTCACAAGAATTGTGTCAAAAACTCCAAATATATGCGAGAATTCTATGGGGGCAATCTCATGAACAAGAAGAGAACCATTGTTGCACTCAATACATGGCAAATCATCTAGGATGAGAGATGTAACACATGGACATATATGACACGAAGCAATATGAATTATATGCAAAGCATATAGATGGTTGTCATCAACCGCATGAGATGACCAAGTATGACACAAGAGACAACGCATGTGAGAGGCATGAGCATATATGTCATCAACCCAAGAAAGCAAGTAGTGGAACATGGGTGATGCAACATAGCAAGCAATCATAGCAATCAAGTCAAGTATGCTAGTAGTGCGAAGATGCGACATACTAGAATGAATCATGGCAAACATGTCCTTGGTGCAAATAGTGGGCATGAATAATTCACATGTCATAGCACAATCATGAAAGCAAGATATGAGGACAATAGCATGGGGCACATGATAAACATGGCAATAGCAACAAGGATCTCCACCAAGCATGCAAATACACATAGAAGTAGCATAATGATGAAACATGGGTAGATGCAAGCAAGGGTCACAATTGCATGGCAAAGGCATAGAAGCAAGCATAGCATGCAAAGTGAACATGGTAAAATGAGCATAATGTGAGAAGTGGTAAATGGCCCATAGCCGTGTGAGAGCCAAGTAGAGGAGTTTGCTGTAGTCCTTGCGCCAAGGGGACGGTGGTAAAGACAATCCACTTGATCCCAATTCATCGCTGTTTCTAAAGCTCGTTTTGTCAACTCGTGGGATTGCGAGGTTGACAAGTATTGATGGGTACCTACACAAAAGAGACACAAACCAAAGAAATTGTGCGTGGTAAATGTACACATCATCCATCATGATGTGTATGTGCACGTGTGAGTTAGCACAAGATAAGCATCGCTCAAAGAAATTTGATGCATGGTATAGGAACATGTCATCCATCATGAAAGAATAGTTGTTATGTATGACACGATGGGGACACAAATTGAGAATGCAAGTATATGGCACATCAATAGTATGTTTATTCGTGGGTAGCATATGGTGCAAACAAGTATGGGGATCATGCAATGAATGGGATGGATCAAATTCCCTAACATGTATGAGGAAACTATGGGGCCTCCTCATGAGCAATATCGAAACATCATATGGAGAAAATGGACAACATCCAAAACAATGCATATCCGGTTAGGTGGTCATGGCATGGCATATGAGATAAATGATGCAAAGGAGCATATCAATATCATCACAAGAAAAACAAATGCCAATAACCATGTGCCTGTCATCTATGCCATATGTGCAAATTGGGTTTATTTTAATGGCATATGCATAGTCACTATGAAGAGATTGCAAATAAGAAATATGATGGATCTCATGCATAGCATATGACAAGTCAAGCGGATTATCAAACATGATGTGACCTAAAGAATTGTCACAAGAAATCCTATGTAACATGGCATCACTACTAATAGACTCCGCAAGAGAATCATCATACTCATCATAAATGGGAACATCATCGCATGTGGAAATCATACTAGCATGAAGCATGGCAATAGGTGGATCAACATCATGCAAGCAATCAATGTTAAGAATGTCCACTAGTGGGACTATAGCATCACCGTCACCTTTGTTACCTTTGTCATTGCACTCAAGTGGTGTAGGTGAGGTGGGAAAGACCAAATGGTGGTCATCTTCATCTTGATGGAACCATGTGGGGGGTGCATCATATTCCACCATGGCCATCGTCTTGTCCAAAGGGAGGACGAAGTCGTCGAGGATCAGCGCGTCATCATAAATGGGACCTAGCACCAAATGAGAAGACACAATAGAGGTAGAGGTCAAGTTGTTAGAAATGCAAATGGCCTCACGAGACCTATCAACTATCTCACTCTCTATGTGGTGGTTCACTCACTCCCTCAAAATAGGTGCACTCAAACTCACGTATGGTGGAGTCACCATCTCACTCAAGTGGTGGGGTTGTGGCTCTCCTCACATGGGAATTGTGGCAACTCATCATATATGGGGCTAGTGGTGAAGTCACTCACTCTCAATATGGTGGCACAAGTCACTCAAGTCATCATACGTCGCCGTGGTCGAAGGGAAGATCCCATGCTCAACCATCTCGCCGTAAATGCCGCCGTGGATGAAGGCCAAGATGGCACATCATCACTCTCCTCCATGACCGAAGGGAAAATCCCATGCTCGATCATCTCGTCACCGTCGCCGTGGATGAAGGCCGAAGATGGCACATCATCACTCTCACCGTGGATGAAGGCCGAAGATGGCACATCATCACTCTCACCGTGGATGAAGGCCAAGATGGCACATCATCTCTCGCCTCCTAAGATGGAAGCATCATCCTTGCTCGCCACCTTGTCGCCGCCTCCAAAGCTTGGTCCTTGAGGGTCTCCGTAGTCGAACTCGTCGCCGCACCGCCTTGAAAAAGAGTCGAAGCAGACTCGCACCATCAATGCCACAAAGAGGGATGGCGGTGAAGTCAAACTTGGGAGCATCGCCTTGGAGCTCGTCGGGCTTGGACATCTTGGTGGTACTAGCCTCATGCTTGTCGAGAGCTTGGTCGCGCGAAGTTTGCTTGGGGTGGAGAAGCCTTGGCCTTCATGAGTTCTTGTTCCGCCTTGAGAGCACCAATGTAGTAGTCGCCGATGGACTTGTAGTTCTTGAGGACGATGGTCTTGGAGATGTCGCAGTAATCCCATCATGAAGTGGAACTTCATCGAAATGGGGTCGCCCACGCCGGCTCGTCAGAAGGCAATCATCATCTCCTTGAAGTACTTGTCGATGGACTTGGATCCTTGGGTAGTGTTCTCCAATTGGCGCCGGTTGTTCCGTAGGTTGGAGGCACAAACTCGCCGCAAAGCTTTCTTCGCCTTGGGCCAACTCATGTCGTAGTACTTCAAGGTGTGTGAAGCCACCATGCCAATGCGTAGTCGTGGAAGTTTCTTGTGGCGCACTTCACTTGATCTTCGGGAGGAACTTGATGTAGCTTGAGGTAGTCGTCCATCAAACGCTCCCACACGAGGTACTCCTCGGGTTCTTGAGTCCCATAGAAAGGAATCTTGTGGTCGGTGTCGAGGTCGTAGTAGCTTTTGGAAGTCGCGGACTTGAGCTTGGGTAGCTTCTCTTGAGTGTAGTCTTGAGGTTCTTGTTGGCGAAGATGCCGTATGTCCGTAGGCGAAGATGCCTTGAATTCACTTGGCGAAGATGCCAAGGGAGATGGTGAAGTCTTTGAGCGGTTGTTGATGTAGAGCTCTTGACCTTCACGTTCTTGTTGGTGATGGTGTCGATGCCGATGTGATCTTGCCGGAGATGGTAGCTCGGAAGCATGTGCTCTTGAGCGTCTTCTCGAAGATGAGGAAGATCGCTTGGAGGACTTGATGAGGGCCTTGATCTCCTCCATGCGCTTGTCCATCTTGGCGTCGTAGTTGTTGTTCATGGCATCGAACTCATCGTTGTTGTTGTAGACCGAAAGTGAAATGCCTTGCCTATCCATCACAAGACTCGAGTAGAGGTGAGTAGGAAATGAGATAAACAATACCAAGTTACCTTTTCCCAATATTGAGAATGTATCTCGTTTCACTCAATGTGAGATGAAAGAATAGTGGAATTGGTACCGGACTTGTTCACTCACACCTACAAGTAAAGGCTTATGGTAGAGCTCGGTGAGGATAGTGGCACAAAAATTTGATGCAAAATGTTAGCAAGAGTCAATAATGTTGAAAAAGATTCACAAATTCGCAAGTGAAACAAATGGACCAATAGCAATGAAAGATACACGGAAACACACACAAGGATAGATAAATGGGGTCGTGCAACCAAGGAATGAGCACAAAATGTGGAATCCACGGAAAACGCTCGTGTTGCACAACTCAAGAGAGACGCTAGCACGATTGCTCAATAGGCGGATACGACACTTGTGCACAACCTATAATATGCAAAATGGATATTCTTCTATCCCAAGTATGCTATGTATGTATGGTTCCCGGTGTTTCTCTCAAGCATGATATCATGTGATGTAGATTTGACAATCTTATGTGCAATGGGGTATGATGCTATGGCACTTGCTCACGAGCTCTTTGCTCTCTTTTTGCTTAAAAGCTTTTTCTCTTTTTTTTTCTATGGCCACTTTTGTACAATGCACAAACCAAGATAGCAATTGTGTATATGCGGGAACAAACTTGAGGCACAATGGATGATATGATACCAATATGATATGGTATGTATGCAATTTATGGTGGATCACTAATGTGCACAAGTAACGTTGCCGGCAATACTCAAATGGCTAGTCTCGATAGGTAAGTGACGCAAAATGGGCTAGGGGTTAACAATGCAATTGCAAGGGTATATACAAAGGTGTCGTCGAGGTTACCGTCCTTTGCGATGATGAGTGGCGGTGTTCTTGGTGTAGATACCAAGATGATGGAGACTCGTCCCTAAGTAGCCGAAACACCTTAGGAAACGGAAAAACCGCTAACTCAAAATCTCAAATGACAAATGTCAAATTGATGAGGACATCAATACCATTGTTACACCCACAGCCCCTACTGCTATACATACTGGACCAATTACTAGAGCTCGCGCACGCCAACTAAATTACCAGGTACTTTCGTTTCTTGGTAATGATTCTAATGTTCATGAAAATATGATGCTGCCTAAATTGGATACATTTGTTTTGCTTACAAATGAAGGGCCTAGCTTGGAGAAGGATGAACATTGGAGCAAGAACAAGCATGGAGATGATGGCATGCTAAGGGGACAAGAATAGAGTAACAAGTGATGATTTCAGGACTTTGAAGCCACCATAATGAGTGCATGAAGCCTTGGACGAAATATACAAGATGCCACTTCATAAATTTCGTCCAGAGGGTATTCTAGGTGCTGCGTCACCTTATTATTGGGCCAGGCCCATGTAATTTCGAAATACATTAGTATAGGCTATTTTTAGAGTCCGTATGTGTGGGGAAACAAGAGATAGGGTTAGTTTCGACCCTCCACCAAGGGCCACGAAATTCTCCCCTCTTCCTCCATATATACAGCCCTTAGGGCACCGCTTAGACTGGGTTTTGTTTAGATTAAAAGTTCGCCATAGCTGCAACTTCGCGTGCATTTCGCTTGTGTTCCACGACCGCACAAAGGCGCCACGTAACCCCACCTTGATCAATAAAGCTTTCATCTTATATTCGCAATATCCAGATTGCAATCTCAGTTTCTTGCTTGTTCTTCGCTTGCTCGCAGGAAATAGACCCTCGTGGTCGTTGATCGTGTTCGGCGTGGTCAATAACCTCTCGGAGTTGGTTTAGCGATTGCTAAGGCGCGACGCCCTCGCACTTCGTAGTCGGATCGTCAAAGTTGACCTCCACCAAAGCGAAATCCACCATCTCATCGAAAGACGGGACACCTTTGCCTCTATCAAGTGGTATCAGATTTCCGTGTTGCTCGGTGAGATTTTACAGTTTTTCGTAGTTTAGATCGAGTCTGTTCTTCATACCTATAGTCCACAAAAAGCCAAAAAAATTAGGGTTAGTTCATCCCGTCCAACCAATCTGAGCCTTTGCATAATCTTTTCTGTATTTGCTTTGTTGAATTTGCGGTTGCATCGTCGTGTCAAGTTGCTGGTCTTAGCGTCTAGTCTTTTAGAGTTTCGAGTTCTGTTCATAGGTTGTCACGTCGCCGCTGCCATATACCACCGCCAATCCGAATCCATATACGCCACCACATATCCGCCGCCATCACGCCCATCCGAGTCCACCTGCAACATATATCCGCCACCAGTCCGAGTTCCACCAGATTCGTCTCCGCCACCAGTCCGAGTTCCACCAGATTCATCTCCGCCACCAGTCCGAGTTCCACCAGATTCATCAACGCCACCAGTCCGAGTTCCACCAGATTCATCTCCGCCACCAGTCCTAGTCCGAGTCCAAGAATTGTTGCGTTGTTCTCGATTTCCAGATCACGCGATACTCCGAGTCGTGACAGCAGAGGACTCCCAACTTCCAAGCCATCCGCAGAAGAAAAATAGTTCCAGTTTCAAAAAAACTAAGTCTGGAAAATTTGGCTAGGCAGTTTTAGACCATTTGTAGACTTTTCCGAAAAAATTTGTTATGAGCAAAAAAAAAGAGGAAAAAAAGTGAGAAAAAAAAGAGAAAAAAATTTCAGAGTGTGCTCCTCCCTTGTTTACGTGCAGCGCCGTGATTTTGTTAGTGTTCTAGGCTCGCGCCTCTAGCACGGTCTAGCCTAGGACCAAAGACAAGATCTGCGTCGTTGAGCGCTTATTCAACTTTGCATCTCGAATTGATTATTGCTGACATTTTTTTGCTACCATATCATAAGCCTTCCCAGCTCTACATACATCTACGTAGTGCATTTGATTCTCCCTGGTAATCGCTATATCCAAGCTTTGAGAGTTTTGGCTACAACGGTTGCCGATCACCACTATTTCGCTGGGTAAGAACTGGTAAGAATTTGAGATTTGCTTGACGGGTTTGTGATACACCACCACCACTTCTTAGTAGTCAGAGGATCATATTCTTGTGTGTTTCTATTTGCTGCTAACCATGGTAGGATCACAAGCCGATGAGACTGATTGGGAGAACCTGACGAACAAACAGCTACATGATAAGTTTCAGCAAATGATGATTGGACAGGTGCAAGACGTGGTAAACAGATTTGACGAGGCCATGGAGAAGATAGATGGCATTGAGAAGACGTTTGAAACAAAGCTTGATAGCAAGTTTGATGAATTGCTCGCTGCGTTTTCCACAACCACCGCGGCTGCACCTATCGCACCTCTGAACGACAACAACCACGCCCCTTCCGAATCAGTATGGACGAGCTCAGCGTGTTCCTATTGAGCCAGACAAAATTCTGGTGCCGCTGCTATCGCTGTTGGTGCTTCTTTGGCTCCTGCATCGCTGCTGGTGGTACCGAGGAGGATGATGAGTATGTGGACGATTATGAGGATGAGGTTGATCAACATCGAACTACGTGCAACCACCAGCACCACAACCACCGTGTCGCCCACATGCAAATAATGGCAATATTAGGGCTCCCCTCAGTGCGAGATCATGACCATCTCCCTAAACTGAAATTGAATATTCCACCATTTGAGGGTAGATATGTTCCTGATATATATCTTACTTGGGAGTTAGAAACTGAACAACGATTTACATGTTTACAATATCCCGAGGAGAGACGTGTTCCTGCTGCTGTTTGTGCTTTCACTAGCTTTGCATGTGTTTGGTGGTCTGAACATTGTAGATTATATCCTGTTCCAGCTACTTGGGCTGCTTTGAAAACTGCTATGCGTGCATCGTTGGGTTCCACCATATTATCAACGTGAATTACTTCAAAAATTGCAGCGCTTAAGACAAGGAAAAACTCAGAGAAGAATATTATCGGGAATTACAAACCGGCTTGATTAGATGTGGTATTGTTGAGGAGAATGAAGCTATGCTTGCACGTTTTCGGGTGGATTAAATAGAGAGATTCAGACCATTCTAGACTATAAGGATTATAATAATATCACTCGCTTATTCCATCTTGCTTGTAAAGCTGAACGTGAAGTGCAGGATCGACAGCATTGGCGCCGCACTAACTTTTCTCGCAGTCGACCTTCATCATGGACACCACGTGCATCATCTACTTCCATCGCACCATCACCTCCTTCAGTGCCACCTCCAACCGTGATACAAGAAAGCAGGCACAACCACCACTATCTCGCCAAGAGCACACCGCTGGCCTGCACAGAGCTCTTCTTCTTCCATGGCGTCAACAGGGCACACAAGTGATATTATTTGTCGTCGTTGTAAGGGAAGAGGACATTTTATGAGAGAATGCAAATCTCAGCGTGTGATGATTGCTAACGAGGATGGTGGGTATGAGTCCGCTAGTGACTATGATGAGGAGACTTTGGCTCTTATTACACATGAGGAACACGGTGGAGATGATTCGATCATGAGACACAATACATGGCTGCTGAAGATGCCGATGTGTATGAATGTTTAGTTGCTCAACGTGTTTTGAGTGTGCAGGTTACACAAGCTGAGCAAAATCAGAGGCATAATTTGTTCCATACAAAGGGAGTTGTGAAGGAATGATAGAGGCGGGGTGTCCCGATCTTTTGATGAGATGATAACTATCGATTTGGTGGAGACGACTTTGACGATCCGACTACAAACGTGCACGACGTTGCGCCTTAGCAATCGCTAAACCAACTCCGAGAGGTTATTGACCACGCCGAGCACAATCAACTGACCACGAAGGTCTATTCTCGAAGCAATCAAGAACAAGCAAGAATATGATAAAAGCAATCTGAATATTGCAGTATGTATGAAGTATTGATAAAGGTGGGGATCCAGAAGCGGTCTTGGTCTGGTCGTTGGACACAAACCAAGTACACGGTTGCAATGGCTAACTTTTAACTAAACAAATCCCAAGCAAAAGCTACTAGATGGATCTACTTATATAGGAGCAAGGGTGACAGCCAAGGAGGTGGGAGAACGTCCCAAGGCAGCCTAAAACTAACCCTAGGTCGTACAAGGCCAATGGGCCCAAGTGGAGGTGACGTAACACCTTTGGACTTGTAGTTTGACTCGGATTCTGGTGCAGCGTCAGATTGTTTCGTCCACAACTCAACGCTCCGGACGTCTTTTAAGGTGATTCCAATTGTGCTGGAAAGAGCATGAATCTACTTTCCAACAAAAAAGAATCACCCAATTCGAGTCCGTATGAAAAAGTTGTTGGCGTTTTGAGTCGTATGTCTGCAGCAGTCCGAATCTGAGTCCAAAACGTGAGAGACTTGGACTCTATCTTCTCTTGGGCCAAAAGTGACGTGAGAGAACTTTTTGAACAGCAAATAAACATCTCTTTCTTCCTTATCTTCATATGTGGATTGTACAAATGTTCCATACACCTGCAATTAGACAAAACACAAAAGTGTGTGAAGTATTTTTGTTCTTGATAACATAAATAGATTATTGAATAGTTTGCACTAGAAATCACCGACAAATATGCATGTATGCAATATTTTGGTCATATCCAAGGTAGTCATGTCCTCATCATCCTCCCTTCTTGAAAATAAAGCCGTCCTCGGTGTTGCTTAATCTGAAATGTGGCTAACAAAAGAGACAAGGTGTACATGTTGTATATGTATATGTCATCCATTTTACTTCCCTCGATTTTTGCATATATGACACATGAATATATGAGTAACTTGCATAGTTCACAAAATCTAAAGCCAAAAAATTAACACAAGAAGTAGAAGGCATGAAAATATTGCAACTCAGTTTGCACATATAAGTGAAGCTCTTATTCATTTCAAAAGATTGACAATGTTCATCATTAAACCATCCCAACATTGGTGAATAAACCTTACTTGCATCAAATTTACATGCTACAACATGCCTAGATAAGCAAACATGCAATGAGTCATTCGACACAGAATCATCACCAAGATTAGAGGTCATATCAAAATGATTAAACAATGATTCTTTTGCATCAACAGTTAATTCAATGGGTGCACTGAAAATTGCTGGTATTTCAATTGTTTGATCACATGACGCATTCATGACAGTATCAAGATTCTCTAAAATAGGTGTTGTGCTCAAATCACCACGTAACTCAACACATGATGCATTCAAGTTAACTAGGGATGCATCATTCTCATGTGAAGTTATATCATCAATACCTTTACTGTTACCTTGTCGCAAAGACGTAGCTGATGTAGGTACACACGTAGACAATGCACCATACTCTTGAGATGATGTCGCACTCACAATCCGAGGTGGGGCTGCTCTAGTAGGTGCAACGGTGGAGGAACCAACCGACGGTGGTGAGCATGAACTGGAATAGTAGTTGTTGTAGTCACCCAATGCATCCTCCTCAGAATCGTCTCTCAAAGGTACAAGCACGAACATACATACCGGTAATGCAATGAGGAATATACTGAAATCTTGCTCTGAATATCATGGTTCAAACCACCAAAAATCTATTCATTGTATCATCCTCAGATTCTTCTATGTCACAATGATGCATATAAGATTTGAACTCTTGGTAGTAAGTATGAACAGTGTTATTGCCTTGTTTAAATTGTTCAAATTTGCGAAGCAATTCACGATGATAGTAAGGAGGGAAAAACTGTTTTCTCATTACATCTTTCAAATCTTTCCAAGTTGTGGGTTGGTTATCAATGTTTTTCTTACAATGCACACTCCACCAAACAGAAGCAAAACCAGTAAATGCTCTAGTGGCAGCTCGTACTCGCTCAAGTTCAGAAAAAAAACATGCTGACTAAAAATTTGTTCTACTTCAAGCTCCCAAGCTAGATAAATAGCAGGATTAAATCTACCCTCAAATGACGGTAAAGAGCTAACCTGGCCATGTGCTTGTGTGTGTTGTCCCAACTCTCGTGATGGTGAAGATGTGTTCGTCGTCCAAGAACTTCTATCTCCGAAACCTGTCATGATTAGTAGAAACAAGAAACAAAATTCGAGAATAATGTTCCTATGAACTACTAGGATGTGGTTGTAAAGTGCTCACAAGAAAGCAAATATCAATATCTTACAAGTTCTTACCATGCGGCAGGTGGTGACAGCAACCAGCGTGTCAAGTAACTCAAGATTGTGTAAAGCGATTGCCAGGGGAACGTACGTATGCACGGTGTAGAAATATGTGGAGCTGGGTTGGCTATATATGGTAGCAAAAAATTTAGCAATAACCAATTCAAAGATGCAATGTTGAATAAACGCTCAACGACGGTACTGTGCTGGTCCTAGGCTAGACCGGACTAGAGACGCGAGCCTAGAACACTAATGAGGTCACGGCGTAGCACAACTAGCATCAATGAAGGTTACCAAGTAGCTCTTGACAGCAAGATATAAGTGAAGATCACAACGGTAGTGAAGATAATGATGAAAAACAACTACCAAGCAGGACATACAACAACTCTCTCTCCAACTTTCCTCTTGAAAAGTTTGAGCCAATTTTCTAATAAATTCTTTTAAAGAATGCTACTAACTCAAGCTTTCCAATGCAAAAAGAATCACTCAATTCCGAGTTGATATGAGGAGTCAAAGAATTCTAAAACTGGCCTGAAAAATTGGAACAAGCTGTGTTCACGAACTTCAGAGGGCAAAAAGACCTATTTAGAAGCCGATTTTGAGGTATCAAATATTGAACTAGCTTCTGCAACTATTTACATGCGGCTCGTCGCTAGCTTCAATTTGAGTACTCACGGAGCCAAAACGGACTTCAGATGAGGAAGATACACCTGTTTTACTGAACAGTGCAAAACAGATTCCAATCCGAATTCAGGTACGAGATTGATTCTAGATAGATCCGATTTTTTTTCTTCTTTTTTCCTCACACTTTTTTTTTTTTTTTTTTCTCTCTTTTCTTTTTTTCTTTCCTTTTTTTCTTTTTTCTCTCTTTTTTCTCCTCTTTCCAAGACAAACTAGATAAGATGCAGATTGATCCGCGAAGATGTGAATGACCTCAACTATTATTATGACAATGAACACAGAGCACGTGGTGGAAATTAATAGATGGGATGGTGGACAACGGAAGGCATAATGATGCAGCGCGGCGTGACTAATGTGAACAGAACTCAAACTCTAAAGGAACTAGACACTAAGACCAGCAACTCAACACGACGATGCAACCGATAATTCAATAATGCAACCAATGAAAAGAAAATTGCAAAGGCTCAGAGTGGCTTGGACAAAGGGTGAATAGATCTAACTATTTTTATGGCTTTTCTTGGACAATAGGTAAGAAAATAAATCTAATCTAGGAAAACTGGAAATTCTCACCGAGCAACCTGAAAACTGATACCACTTGATAGAGGCGGGTGTCCCGATCTTTCGATGAGATGATAACTATCGATTTGGTGGAGACGACTTTGACGATCCGACTACAAACGCACGACGTTGCGCCTTAGCAATCGCTAAACCAACTCCGAGAGGTTATTGACCACGCCGAGCACAATCAACCTGACCACGAAGGTCTATTCCTGGAAGCAATCAAGAACAAGCAAGAATATGATAAAAGCAATCTGAATATTGCAGTATGTATGAAGTATTGATAAAGGTGGGGATCCAGAAGCGGTCTTGGTCTGGTCGTTGGACACAAACCAAGTACACGGTTGCAATGGCTAACTTTTAACTAAACAAATCCCAAGCAAAAAGCTACTAGATGGATCTACTTATATAGGAGCAAGGGGTGACGGCCAAGGAGGTGGGAGAACGTCCCAAGGCAGCCTAAAACTAACCCTAGGTCGTACAAGGCCAATGGGCCCAAGTGGAGGTGACGTAACACCTTTGGACTTGTAGTTTGACTCGGATTCTGGTGCAGCGTCAGATTGTTTCGTCCACAACTCAACGCTCCGGACGTCTTTTAAGGTGATTCCAATTGTGCTGGAAAGAGCATGAAATCTACTTTCCAACAAAAAAAGAATCACCCAATTCGGAGTCCGTATGAAAAAGTTGTTGGCGTTTTGAGTCAGGTATGTCTGTGCAGTCCGAATCTGAGTCCAAAACGTGAGAGACTTGGACTCTATCTTCTCTTGGGCCAAAAGTGACGTGAGAGAACTTTTTGAACAGCAAATAAACATCTCTTTCTTCCTTATCTTCATATGTGGATTGTACAAATGTTCCATACACCTGCAATTAGACAAAACACAAAAGTGTGTGAAGTATTTTTGTTCTTGATAACATAAATAGATTATTGAATAGTTTGCACTAGAAATCACCTGACAAATATGCATGTATGCAATATTTTTGGTCATATCCAAGGTAGTCATGTCCTCATCAAGGAACGTTCTATTCGCGTCATCATAGATGGAGGGAGCTGCAACAACTTGGCTAGCATGGAGATGGTGGAGAAGCTATCTCTCACCACAAGACCACATCCACATCCTTACTACATCCAATGGTTCAACAACAGCGGCAAGGTGAAGGTAACACGTACTGTTCGTGTGCATTTTAGTATCTCTACATATGCTGATTATGTTGATTGTGATGTGGTACCTATGCAAGCATGTTCCTTGTTACTTGGTAGACCATGGCAATTTGATAAAAATTCTGTACACCATGGTAGAAACAATCAGTATACTCTTGTTCATAAGGATAAAAATATTACTTTGCTTCCTATGACTCCTGAGTCCATTTTGAAAGATGATATTAATAGAGCTAATAAAGCAAAACAGGAGAAAATAAGAGTGAAAATCAGATTGTGGCAAAAGAATTTGAGCAACACATGAAGCCTAATAATAAACCATCTACTGTTGCTTCTGAAATTAAATTGAAAAGTGCATGTTTACTTGCCACCAAATCTGATATTGATGAGCTAGATTTTAGCAAATCTATTTGCTATGCTTTTGTGTGCAAAGAGGCATTATTTTCATTCGAGGACGTGCCTTCCTCTTTGCCCCCTGCTGTCACTAACATTTTGCAGGAGTTCGCCTGACGTCTTTCCACAAGACGTGCCACGGGATTACCACCTATTCGAGGGATTGAGCATCAAATTGACTTAATTACCGGTGCATCATTACCCAACCGTGCACCATACCGCACCAATCTAGAGGAGACGAAGGAGATTATGCGTCAAGACAGGAGCTGCTCGACAAAGGTTATATACGCCGAATCCCTTAGTCCTTGTGCTGTTCCTATTATTCTAGTGCCGAAAAAGGATGGTACGTCACGTATGTGTGTTGATTGTAGAGGCATCAATAATATTACTATTCGTTATCGCCACCCTATTCCTAGGTTAG
The DNA here is from genome assembly GCA_021437245.1 of Aegilops speltoides. Lineage (NCBI taxonomy): Eukaryota > Viridiplantae > Streptophyta > Magnoliopsida > Poales > Poaceae > Aegilops > Aegilops speltoides. The sequence continues at coordinate 261,236,291 of CM038142.1, read as the reverse complement.
ATGATATGCTTGATGAATTGAGTGGCTCTACAATATTCTCCAAAGTTGATTTATGAGTGGATACCATCAAATTCGTATGAAATTGGGAGATGAATGGAAAACAGCATTTAAAACTAAGTTTGGATTATATGAGTGGTTAGTCATGCCTTTTGGGTTAACTAATGCACCTAGTACTTTCATGAGATTAATGAACGAAGTTTTACGTGCTTTCATTGGACGATTTGTGGTAGTCTATTTTGATGATATACTGATTTATAGCAAATCTTTGGAAGAACATTTGGAACATTTACGTGCTGTTTTTAATGCTCTACGTGATGCACGTTTGTTTGGTAACCTTGGGAAGTGCACCTTTTGCACCGACCGAGTATCTTTTCTTGGCTATGTTGTTACTCCACAGGGAATTGAAGTTGATAAAGCCAAGATTGAAGCTATTGAGAGTTGGCCGCAGCCCAAAACGGTCACACAAGTGAGGAGTTTCCTTGGCCTCGCTGGTTTCTATAGGCGTTTTGTGAGAGATTTCAGCACCATTGCTGCACCTCTCAATGAGCTTACAAAGAAGGATGTGCCTTTTGTTTGGGGTACCGCACAGGAAGAAGCCTTCACGGTATTGAAAGCTAAGTTGACACATGCTCCTTTACTCCAACTTCCTGATTTTAATAAGACTTTTGAGCTTGAATGTGATGCTAGTGGAATTGGATTAGGAGGTGTGTTATTACAAGATGGCAAACCTGTTGCATACTTTTCTGAAAAATTGAGTGGGCCTAGTCTGAATTACTCTACTTATGATAAAGAATTATATGCTCTTGTTCGGACTTTAGAAACATGGCAACATTATTTATGGCCCAAAGAATTTGTTATACATTCTGATCATGAATCTTTGAAACATATTAAAAGTCAAGCTAAACTGAATCGTAGACATGCTAAATGGGTTGAATTCATTGAGACTTTCCCTTATGTCATTAAACACAAGAAGGGTAAAGAAAATGTTATTGCTGATGCATTGTCTCGTCGCTATACTATGCTTTCACAACTTGACTTCAAAATATTTGGTTTGGAGACCATCAAAGATCAATATGTACATGATGCTGATTTCAAAGATGTATTGCAGAATTGTAAAGAAGGAAGAACATGGAACAAGTTTGTCGTTAATGATGGATTTGTGTTCCGTGCTAACAAGCTATGCATTCCAGCTAGCTCCGTTCGTCTTTTGTTGTTGCAGGAGGCGATGGAGGAGGACTAATGGGACACTTTGGCGTGAAGAAGACGGAGGACGACTTGCTACACATTTCTTTTGGCCAAAGATGAGACGGATGTTGAGCGTTTTATTGCTCGCTGCACTACATGTCAAAAAGCTAAGTCACGACTCAATCCTCATGGTTTATATATGCCTTTGCCTGTACCTAGTGTTCCTTGGGAGGATATATCTATGGACTTTGTTTTAGGTTTACCTAGAACAAAGAAGGGAGGATAGCATATTTGTTGTCGTGGATAGATTCTCAAAATGGCACACTTTATACCATGTCATAAAAGCGATGATGCTATCAATGTTGCTGATTTGTTCTTTCGTGAAATTATTCGCTTGCATGGTGTGCCAAATACTATTGTTTCAGATCGTGATACTAAATTTCTTAGCCACTTTTGGAGATGTTTATGGGCTAAGTTGGGGACTAAACTGCTTTTAGTACTACTTGTCACCCCCAAACTGATGGACAAACTGAAGTAGTCAATAGAACATTGTCTACTATGCTTAGGGCTGTTCTAAAGAAAAATAAGAAAATGTGGGAGGATTGCTTGCCTCATATTGAATTTGCTTATAATCGCTCATTGCATTCTACTACTAAGATGTGCCCTTTTGAAGTTGTGTATGGTTTCCTACCTCGTGCACCTATTGATTTGTTGCCTCTTCCATCTTCGGAGAAGGTTAATTTTGATGCTAAAGAACGTGCTGAATTGATTTTAAAAATGCATGAGTTAACTAAGGAAAACATTAAGCGTATGAATGCTAAATATAAACTTGCTGGAGATAAGGGTAGAAAACATGTTGTGTTTGCACCTGGAGATCTTGTTTGGTTACATTTGCGTAAGGATAGATTTCCTGATTTGCGCAAATCAAAGCTAATGCCACGTGCTGCTGGTCCCTTTAAGGTGTTGGAGAAAGTAAATGATAATGCATATATACTTGAGCTGCCTGTAGATTTTGGGGTTAGTCCCACTTTTAACATTGCAGATTTGAAGCCATATTTGGGTGAGGAAGATGAACTTTCGTCGAGGACGACTTCATTTCAAGAAGGGGAGGATGATGAGGACATCAATACCATTGTTACACCCACAGCCCCTACTGCTATACATACTGGACCAATTACTAGAGCTCGCGCACGCCAACTAAATTACCAGGTACTTTCGTTTCTTGGTAATGATTCTAATGTTCATGAGAATATGATGCTGCCTAAATTGGATACATTTGTTTTGCTTACAAATGAAGGGCCTAGCTTGGAGAAGGATGAACATTGGAGCAAGAACAAGCATGGAGATGATGGCATGCGCAAGGTGGACAAGAATAGAGTTACAAGTGATGATTTCAGGACTTTGAAGCCACCATAATGAGTGCATGAAGCCTTGGACGAAATATACAAGATGCCACTTCATAAATTTCGTCCAGAGGCTATTCTAGGTGCTGCGTCACCTTATTATTGGGCCAGGCCCATGTAATTTCGAAATACATTAGTATAGGCTATTTTAGAGTCCGTATGTGTGGGAAACAAGAGATAGGGTTAGTTTGGACCCTCCACCAAGGGCCACGAAATTCTCCCCTCTTCCTCCATATATACTGCCCTTAGGGCACCGTTTAGACTGGGGTTTTGTTTAGATTAAAAGTTCGCCATAGCTGCAACTTCGCGTACTTCGTTTGTGTTCCACGACCAGACAAAGGCGTCACAGAACCCCACCTTGATCAATAAAGCTTTCATCTTATATTCGCAATATCCAGATTGCAATCTCAGTTTCTTGCTTGTTCTTCGTTTGCTCGCAGGAAATAGACCCTCGTGGTCAGGTTGATGTGCTCCGGGTGGGCAAAAACCTCTCGGAGTTGGTTTAGCGATTGCTAAGGCGCGACGTCCTTGCACGCTCGTAGTCGGATCGTCAAAGTCGACCTCCACCAAAGCGAAATCCACCATCTCATCGAAAGACGGGACACCTTTGCCTCTATCACAAATGGTGGTAGCGGAAAGCGGTGGTGGTTTGCACTTGGCAATGCGGAAGTGGAATGATGGGCTATACACAAGTCGGAGTTGAAGTTGCCGTCCCTAAGTAGCCGAAACACCTTAGGAGACACAAGCCACAACTTGAAAAAGCTCAAACAACAATTTGGTTAAGTTTGGGTGGCGGAAGTGTATGGTGGGTAAGCCTATGCGGAAGGTATGGTGGTGGTTGATGAAGAAGCAATTGTCCCTAAGTAGCCTAAACACCTTAGGAGACTCAAATCACAACTCAAACAACCTCAAATGCTATGGGGAACAAAATGGGTTAGGTTGCGGATGTCGGTGGTGGTTATGCGGATGTTGTGGTGGAAGCCCTAGGCAAAGATGAAAAAATTCACCAAATGTGATGGAGTCAAATGATGTTGGTAGTATTTTTGTGGGATGGGGGATGTCAATAGCTTCAAAACGAGCTAAAGAACGTCAAAAACGGACTCCGGATGAATTAGTTATGGGCAAAACGGTGAAACTCGGAAAGCTGAATTGGCCAGGGCGGTAGTACTGCTCGGGAGGGCGGTAGTACCGCTCGTGTCGGATTTTTCGACTGTTTCGGCTGAAACAGGGCCTAGCGGTAGTACCGTTAGCGGGGCGGTAGTACCGCTTGAGGTTCTCAGCGGTAGTACCGCTCTGTAGGGCGGTAGTACCGCTCGTGTCGCGATTTTTCGCAGATCGAATCGGGGCGCGATTTTGGGGCGGAAATGGATGATTTCGGGGGCAAAATTTGATGGATTTCGTGGATGGAAAGAGGGGAAACTTGGGGGAATGCTAGATCCACTTGAAACCAAGCAAATCCATGGATCAAAATCAACAAAACATCATCAAACCAACAAATCACAAAAAAATTTGGGGCTATTTTGGGTGGGGATTTTCGGATTTAGGACGAAAACAACAAAATCAAGCTAGAAAACACGGGGTAGGGGCTCCAAAAACGTTATCAACGTGGCTCATGATACCATATGATGTAGGGTGGAACCCTAATTCGTCGATCTTTCACGTTTGGAGGGGATCCTACGGAGAACACGATGAACACGGGGAAGAACGGGGAGAAATCACAAGGGGAAACACTCAAGAACAAGTCCAATCACACATCCACTAGACAATCAAACACACAAGATCACAAGGTACATGAACAACAAAGGAAAGATACAAGGTAAGGTCGGGGGGTCCCGGGGTTTCCCGGGGTTTTGGGGGAGGGGGCCCTTTCGCCGTCCTCACCCCTTGGGTCCCCGGGGCCCGGGGGGCCTCCGGTCTTTTTTCCCTTCCCCTTTACAAGTCCCCGAAACCCCCTTTTAGGGTTTCCTCCAAAGGGATTTTGGTTCCTGAGATTAAGGGGTTTTCCCTAAGGATTTCCCACTTGTAAAAAGGAGGGGAGGGTGGGTCTTCCCTGAAAGGGGGGTTCCCAAAAGGGTTCACCCTTTGGGGTTTGGGGTTTATTTAAGTCTGGGGGGTTTGGGAGGGGAAAGGACCGCTCCAGGGTGGGTTTTTCCCCGGTTTTTTTTTCCGGGTTCTTTGGGGTTCCGGGACGGTTAAGCTACGGGTTTTAAGGGACCCCTCCTTCCTTGGGTTTTTTGTTGGAGTGAGGGCCTTTTGGCCCGTTCCTTTGGGCCAGCCCGTCCCCCTTGGGGGGAGTTTGGGCCCTTGGGGGGGGGATTTTTTTGGGGGAAGGCTGCCTCCTTGCCAAAGGCCCCGGTACTTTGTCCCTCCGGGTTTGTTTCCCCTGGGGTTTTCTTTCCCCAGGGGTTTTCGCCCTTGGTGCCGGTGCTTGGTTTTGAAAGGAAAACCCGTTCCCCCAGGGGGGGTTAAATTTTGATTTTTCCTTTCGGGAGTTGTGGGAGTACCCTTGTTGGTTTGAGTGGGGCCTGGGGGTTGGGGTTTCCTAAGGGGTCCTTTGGGATTTTGGGGTTACAAAAGGGGTTGGGTTTTTGGATTTTAATTCCCGTTGCTTTTTTGTTTGGGGGGTGTTTTTTAAGGGCCCCCTCCCCAAAGTTTTGGTTTTGAAAAGGGGGGTTTTTTAAGCCCCGTTTTTTTGGAATTTAAGCTTTTTCGATTTGGAAAAAAAAGGGGGAAAATCCTTGTCCTTTAAACCCCCGGGGTTGGTTAAGGGGAGGCGGGGGTCCAAAATTTGACGGTTTTCCCGAGTTGGGAAAAATCCAAACGCAAATGCCCCAGTTTAAAGAATTGGGGGAAACCCCAAAAAAGGGGGTTTTGCCCCCCTTTTTGGGGGGTTTGTGGGTTTTAAAAAATGGTTGGGAGGGTTTTGGCCCTTTTTGGGCCTTTCAAAGGGAAAAAACTTTGGTAAACCTTGGGAAAAAGGTTTTATTTAAGTTTGTTTAAATATGTAAATTTTTTCCCAAAAAAGGGGAAAAAAATAAAAAAATGGGAAAACCCAAAATGAAAAAATTGGTCCCGCCTTTTCCCCTAAAACTTGGGATTTGGTTTTACAAAATTTAAAAAAGATAAAATTTTATGAGAAAAAGTGAAAAATTGAAAACCAAGAAAAGGGATGGAAAAGGCATGGGTTTTTAACCTTTTGAAAAATTTCCGTTTCCAAAAGGGTGGGGCCGGGGGCCCAAATTTCCCAAAAGATAATGGGCCCTTGACCAAAGTGTTTAAATATGAAATTTTTAAAGATAGCGGTTTTAAAACCCTTATCCCCAGTAAAGGAGAAGATTCACCTTTATGTATGAGAAGTAGAGGTCGCACGTGTCACTTGCCAAACGGACTCTTGACATGGTGATGACCGTAGGATGCTCCGCATCATCCCCCCTTGGAAAAGATCCGATCTCGGATCGAAAACCAAATCACCATGGGAAAGAGATGGTTTCGCCATGAAGAAGTGGACGTTCACCAAGTACTTGTCATCTTCAAGCTCGCAATGGGCACTCTCCAATGTTGCACCGTCTTGGGATTCCTTCAAAATGAGCAAGGAAAACAAACACTTGGAAAAACAAATGTGGTTAGCATTAGTGCAAAACCAAGCATTCAAGAGGAGATTCACCAAACAAGTGTTGTCATCAAGCATAGCATATGGTTTGACAAAGGATTGTGACATGGCATGTAAGGACATAATTTGAGCACAAGCAAAGATATCATGGGGACAATCATGTAAATGTGAGGTAGAGATGCAAATATATGTGACAATAGCATAAGCATCCACCTCAAGGTCATAGCAAGCATGCATAAAGCGCTCGACAAATGGTCGATGGTAGGCATATGAATCATTCACAACACCAAATAAGATGATATGTCTAAACACATGGGTCAAGTGCAAGACAATCCAATCATAATGTGCATAGGGTGTAGTGAATATAGTGTGTCACTCAACACAATAGAAAGAGCAATTGTTCATCATGTGTGAGGCAATCAAGTGAATCATGTGACAACCAACGGAACATGGCATATGTGAAGAAATGGTATTGGTGCAACCAACCATATGATAGTAGCAAGTAGTCCAAGAATTGGATGCAATACACAAGGCATATATATCATGATGCATGGGAATGTGATAATGGCAAGTCAAAGCAAGATCTCTAGCAAGTGCGCAATCAAGTGGTCCAAGATGACCAACAAGTCTCACGGGGCAAGCAACACAAGTAGTATTATCCACAATATCCATGCTCAAGAAAGATGTCACCTTGAAGGCATGTCCTTGTGTATTCTTCACAATGCCAAAGCGCAAGCAAGCGCGGTATAGAAGCGAGTCGTGGTAGAATGTATGAGGCTCGCTCTCAAGAGCTCGAATGGTCAACTCACGTGAAGTGGAAGTCGAAATTAAGTCCAAGTATCCTACACATGCACACAACAAAACAAAGAACGTATGCACATGGTAGACAAACACATCATCCATCATGATGGTTCTCTTCTCTTGCACATAACCATTAGAAGCACAAGTGCATGAATAATATGATGCAACAATGGTGATATTCAAGGCACTAAGTATATGGTGCAAAGAGGTAAGACAAGCATGCAAAATTTGATGGATTTCGTGGATGGAAAGAGGGGAAACTTGGGGGAATGCTAGATCCACTTGAAACCAAGCAAATCCATGGATCAAAATCAACAAAACATCATCAAACCAACAAATCACAAAAAAAATTGGGGCTATTTTGGGTGGGGATTTTCGGATTTAGGACGAAAACAACAAAATCAAGCTAGAAAACACGGGGTAGGGGCTCCAAAAACGTTATCAACGTGGCTCATGATACCATATGATGTAGGGTGGAACCCTAATTCGTCGATCTTTCACGTTTGGAGGGGATCCTACGGAGAACACGATGAACACGGGGAAGAACAGGGAGAAATCACAAGGGGAAACACTCAAGAACAAGTCCAATCACACATCCACTAGACAATCAAACACACAAGATCACAAGGTACATGAACAACAAAGGGAAAGATACAAGGTAAGGTTCATCTCCAAGAGGAGGTCTTGATGATATCCTAGATGGATCTTCCCACAAGGGGTCTTGATGATATCCCGCAGGATCTTCTCACATGGAGGTCTTGAACTCCATGGGAGTGGTAGTCTCTCTCTCTCAAGAGTAGAGGTAGGAGCAAAGCTCACCTAAGAATGAGCTATCATATTTGCTAACCCTAGAAAGGAGGTGGAGGTGGTCTATTTATAGTCTAAGCCACGAAGGGGTGAGTGGGAGAGGATACAAGGCCAAGGTCTGCTGCACAAGACAAAAGTGGCGGTAGTACCGGACTCATGGGCGGTAGTACGCTGAGCGGTAGTACTGCTTGCTTTGGGCGGTAGTACCGCTTGAGCGGTAGTACCGCTTGCTTTGGCGGTAGTACCGCCTTTTCGGACTGGGCAGGTCCTTCTTCTTCCGTCTTCGCTTCCATGCTTCCCTCGCGGACGGTGTAGGTGTTCCTTGGCGCTTGCACTCCTCCTCGTCATGCGTGAAGCTCCGACAATACCTATGCATGCACACGAGTGGAGTGTCAAGTAGTATACCATCCTCAAAGGGGTCAAGTGAACACGTGTAAAGGAGAAGATTCACCTTTATGTATGAGAAGTAGAGGTCGCACGTGTCACTTGCCAAACGGACTCTTGACATGGTGATGTCCGTAGGATGCTCCGCATCAGGTACTCTTCGGGATCATTGGTTCCATTGAACTTGGGCATTGTGAACTTGAGTTTGCCATAGCGTTGCTCTTCATTGTGTTGAGGTCGATGTTGATCATGACGTTCTTGTCGTGGAGGGTAATCATCCTCATGTTGCTCTTGGCGAGAAGGAAGTCCATGATCAACGTGCTCTTGTTGACCTTGAGGTTGAGGTTGAGCTTGACGAGCTTGTGGAGGAGCTTGTTGGGCTTGACGTTGCGCACGTGGATGGTAGTTCCTCTCTTGTATTTCTTCTCGAAGGGCTTCCTCTTGATTGCGCCTTTCGCGATTGCGGTTGGCGAGAGCTCGGGTTGATGCTTGAAGGGCGCGTTCCGCCTCAAGAGCTTGTGTTTCTCGTTGTTGTTGTTGAAGACGTTGAGCCTCGGCGTCTTGTTGCTCTTGGTGTAGGCGCGCTCGATTGAGGACGGGGAACTTCTTCATCAACTTGCTCTTGGAGATTCTTGTCGTGTAGCGGGTTGCGAGATGCATGACGGTCTTGACGCGCGGCTCGACGAAGAATGTTCGATGACGGTGTACTTGTGTCGGAGAAGGAGTCGTCAGAGTGGCGACTTGAGTGGCTCCGTCTTGAGTGTGAAGAGGTAGAAATCGCGGTTCACCAACAAGGCGCGGATCTCGCCCATTCTTGCATCGTTCTCTTTCTTGTGCGCGTCTAGTTTGTTGTCGTAATCGCGTACGTTTCTGAGAGTCGCAAGTCGGTGGAGAGGTTGTCGCGCGCGTCGCCATTGCTTGTTGCTCTTGATGGAGAGCTCGTTGTGCGCCAAAGAGGTGGCTCTTGGTGACGTATGATGACATGTCGTCGTCTTGCTCGATGAAGAGTGGATTGGTAGAAGAACTTGGCATGTCCATCATTTTAAGCAAATTGTGAGTGGTAGAAGGAGAAGAATGAATACCAATGTACCTTTGACCGAAGTTGAAGATGAATCAAGTTCACTCAAATGCGGACAATGAAATAGCACTATTGGTACCGATCCTTGTCGATTCTCACACCTACACAAGTAAAAGCTTTTGGTGGAGTTTGGTTAGGATGGTGGCACAAAATTGATTGCAATCGTTAGCTTGACTCAAAAATGTTGAAGAAGATTCGCAAATTCGCATATGCAACAAGTAGACCAAGCAAGTAGTGGCACACGGAAACACACACGCAAAAAGATAAATGGGATTGTGCAAACCAAAAATGAGCCAAAATGTGGAATCCACGAAAATGCTCTTGTTGCACAATACTAGAGAGACGCTAGCACGATTGCACAATAGGCGGATACGGAGCTTGTGCACAACCTACTAGGCAAAAATGCAACGATCTCTATCCCAAGTATACTATATGTAGGGTATTTCGGTGCAATGATCCAAGATGATCTTATATGACAATCTTAATGTTGTATGATGCTATGCTTGTTGCTTATAAGCTCTTTGCTTATCTTTCCTCTTTGCTTAAAAGCTTGAGTGGCTCTTTCTCTTTTGAGCTCTTTTCTTATGCAAACTTGACGAACTAAGATAGCAATTGTGTATGCGATGACAACTTTGTGACACACAAGTTGATTCCGAGATATGCACCTCGATTGTATGTATGATATGGTGTATGCAACTAATGTGCACAAGTTACGTTGCCGGCAATACTCAATGGCTAGTCTCGGTGGGTAAGCAACGCAAAAGGTGGTATATGATGGCTATCAATGCAATTGCAAGGTATGACAAAGATGTCGTCGATGTTACCGTCCGTAGCGAAGATGAGTAGCCGACCAAGTGAGCGTTTGTTTTAGATGTCACACCGCGCCTAAATAGCCGAAACACAAGAGGACACGGAAATCTCACTCAAATTGTCGAACTCAAAATCGAATGGTAGTACGGAGGTTGAGTCTTGGGGTTTGGCAAGTGGAAAAGGTGGTGGATAGGGTGGGGAGGGTGTATGTATGAATGGGTGGTAGTGGTGGTGGTGGAGGACTGCAGAATTGCAGTTTCGGCAGAGGAAGCCGGATGATCCGGGTCAGGAGCCGGATGATCCGGGCGAGTCCGGATGATCCGAGACTTGGTCCGGATGATCCGGGCAGGTCAACCACGCACGGGAATGGCTCGGGAAGAACACGAAAATGGGGGGAATTTGACGATTTCGGGGGTTTTGGGTGGATTTCGAGGGGAAGAAGGTGGGGAAACACAAGATCCACGAGTTACACACCGAATCCACGGATCAAAAACAACAAAACATCATCAAAACTAACAAATCAAAAAAAATTTGGGTGTATTTTTGTGGGGATTTTCGGGTTTTTAGGACGAAAACAACAAAATCAAGCTAGAAATCACGAGGTAGGGGCTCCAAAAACGTGATCAACGTGGCTCATGATACCATATGATGTAGGGTGGAACCCTAATTCGTCGATCTTTCACGTTTGGAGGGGATCCTACGGAGGGAACACGAAGAACACGCGGAAGCACAAGGTGAAACACGGGGAAAACGAGAGAGAATCACTCAACCAACAAGGAATCGATCACACAAGTGCTAGATCAACATACACATAAGAGATCCACAAGATACATGGTCAACCAAGGTAAGGATACAACGGAACCGTTCATCTCCCGGAGGAGGCCTTGAATCCACGAGGGGATCTTCCCGTAAAGGGGTCTTGCATCCGAGAGGATCTTCTCCTAGGTGGAGGCCGCGGTCTCTCACGAGGAGGAGATTCGATAGATGAGCGTAGCTCTATCTCTAATATGAGCTAAATCAACGCTAAGTCTCAAAGTAAGGAGAGGGGGTCCTATATATAGAGTCTGGGGCGAAGGGGTACATGGGCTCAGCCCAACACGCGCGCACAGGCGCTGGCCGGATGATCCGGACGAGGGTCCGGATGATCCGGGCCGGTCATGATCCGGGTGGAGTCCCGGATGAACCGGAGGGTCGGCTGGTGGCGGCGACGGGCCGGATGTCCGGCTGGAGGTCCGGACGTCCGGGCAGGGTCCGGATGATCCGGGTGATGTAGGGTGGAACCCTAATTCGTCGATCTTTCACGTTTGGAGGGGATCCTACGGAGAACACGATGAACACGGGGAAGAACGGAGAGAAATCACAAGGGGAAACACTCAAGAACAAGTCCAAATCACACATCCACTAGACAATCAAACACACAAGATCCACAAGGTACATGAACAACAAAAGGAAAGATACAAGGTAAGGTTCATCTCCAAGAGGAGGTCTTGATGATATCCTAGATGGATCTTCCCACAAGGGGGGTCTTGTATCCTAGATGGATCTTCCCACAAGGGGGTCTTGATGATATCCCGCGGGATCTTCTCCTAGATGGAGGTCTTGGCCTCCAATGGAGTAGTGGTCTCTCTCTCAAGAGATAGGTAGGAGCAAAGCTCACCTAAGAATGAGCTATCACTTTGCTTACCCTAGAAAGGAGGTGGAGGTGGTCTATTTATAGTCTAAGCCACGAAGGGGTAAGTAGGAGAGGGATACAAGGCCAAAGGCCTGCGACTGCGCACAGGCGGGGCGGTATTACCGGACTCATGGGCGGTAGTACCGCTTGCTTTGGGCGGTAGTACCGCTTGAGCGGTAGTACCGCTTACTTTGGGCGGTAGTACCGCCCTTTCTGGACTGGGCAGGTCCTTCTTCTTCCGTCTTCGCTTCCATGCTTCCCTCGCGGACGGTGTAGGCGTTCCTAGGCGCTTGCACTCCTCCTCGTCGTGCGTGAAGCTCCGACAATACCTATGCATGCACACGAGTGGAGTGTCAAGTAGTATACCATCCTCAAAGGGGTTAAGTGAACACGTGTAAAGGAGAAGATTCACCTTTATGTATGAGAAGTAGAGGTCGCATGTGTCACTTGCCAAACGGACTCTTGACATGGTGATGACCGTTGGATGCTCCGCATCATCCCCCCCCCCTTGGAAAAGATCCGATCTCGGATCGAAAACCAAATCACCATGGGAAAGAGATGGTTTCGCCATGAAGAAGTGGACGTTCACCAAGTACTTGTCATCTTCAAGCTCGCAATGGGCACTCTCCAATGTTGCACCGTCTTGGGATTCCTTCAAAATGAGCAAGGAAAACAAACACTTGGAAAAACAAATGTGGTTAGCATTAGTGCAAAACCAAGCATTCAAGAGGAGATTCACCAAACAAGTGTTGTCATCAAGCATAGCATATGGTTTGACAAAGGATTGTGACATGGCATGTAAGGACATAATTTGAGCACAAGCAAAGATATCATGGGGACAATCATGTAAATGTGAGGTAGAGATGCAAATATATGTGACAATAGCATAAGCATCCACCTCAAGGTCATAGCAAGCATGCATAAAGCGCTCGACAAATGGTCGATGGTAGGCATATGAATCATTCACAACACCAAATAAGATGAGATGTCTAAACACATGGGTCAAGTGCAAGACAATCCAATCATAATGTGCATAGGGTGTAGTGAATATAGTGTGTCACTCAACACAATAGAAAGAGCAATTGTTCATCATGTGTGAGGCAATCAAGTGAATCATGTGACAACCAACGGAACATGGCATATGTGAAGAAATGGTATTGGTGCAACCAACCATATGATAGTAGCAAGTAGTCCAAGAATTGGATGCAATACACAAGGCATATATATCATGATGCATGGGAATGTGATAATGGCAAGTCAAAGCAAGATCTCTAGCAAGTGCGCAATCAAGTGGTCCAAGATGACCAACAAGTCTCACGGGGCAAGCAACACAAGTAGTATTATCCGCAATATCCATGCTCAAGAAAGATGTCACCTTGAAGGCATGTCCTTGTGTATTCTTCACAATGCCAAAGCGCAAGCAAGCGCGGTATAGAAGCGAGTCGTGGTAGAATGTATGAGGCTCGCTCTCAAGAGCTCGAATGGTCAACTCACGTGAAGTGGAAGTCGAAATTAAGTCCAAGTATCCTACACATGCACACAACAAAACAAAGAACGATGCACATGGTAGACAAACACATCATCCATCATGATGGTTCTCTTCTCTTGCACATAACCATTAGAAGCACAAGTGCATGAATAATATGATGCAACAATGGTGATATTCAAGGCACTAAGTATATGGTGCAAAGAGGTAAGACAAGCATGCTTCACAAGGAATATGTCAAAATCTCCAAACATGTGTGAGAATGCTATGGGGGCAATCTCATGAGCAAGACTATAAGCATTGTTGCACTCAATACATGGCAAATCATCTAGCATGAGAGATGCAACACATGGACATATATGACACGAAGCAATATGAATTATATGCAAAGCATATAGATGGTTGTCATCAACCGCATGAGATGAGCAAGTATGACACAAGAGACAACGCATGTGAGAGGCATGAGCATATATGTCATCAACCCAAGAAAGCAAGTAGTGGAACATGGGTGATGCAATATAGTGAGCATTCATAGCTATCAAATCAAGCAAGCTAGTAGTGCGAAGATGCAACATACTAGGAGGAATCATGGCAAACATGTCATTGGTGCAAATAGTGGGCATGAATAATTCACAAGTCATAGCACAAGCATGAAATCAAGATATGAGTACAATATCATGAATATATTGGCGAGAGGCCATATGTGAATAGCAATGGGTCATCATGACTCTCCCAACACAACAAGCATCAATAGAATGGGGCACATGATAAGCATGGCAAAAGCAACAAGGATCTCCACCAAGCATGCAAATACACATAGGAATATCATAGTGGAGAATCATGGGTAGATGCAAACAAGGGTCACAATTGCATGGCAAAGGCATAGAAGCAAGCATAGCATGCAAAGTGAACACGGTAAAATGAGCATAATGTGAAAAGTGGTAAATGGCCCATAGCCGTGTGAGAGCCAAGTAGAGGAGTTGCGCGTAGTCCTTGCGCGAAGGGAACGGTGGTAAGGATAGTCCACGGGATCCCAAATCGTCATTGCTCTCAAGAGCTCGTTTTGTCAACTTGGGATTGCGAAGTTGACAAGTATTCATGGGTACCTACACAAAAGAGACACAAACGAAAGAAATTGTGTGTGTGGTAAATGTACACATCATCCATCATGATGTGTATGTGCACGTGTGAGTTAGCACAAGATAAGCATCGCTCAAAGAAATTTGATGCATGGTATAGGAACATGTCATCCATCATGAAAGAATAGTTGTTATGTATGACACGATGGGGACACCAATTGAGAATGCAAGTATATGTCACATCAATAGTATGTTTATTCGTGGGTAGCATATGGTGCAAACAAGTATGGGGATCATGCAATGAATGGGATGGATCAAATTCCCCTAACATGTATGAGGAAACTATGGGGGCCTCCTCATGAGCAATATTGGAAACATCATATGGAGAAAATGGACAACATCCAAAACAATGCATATCCGAAGCTAGGTGGTCATGGCATGGCATATGAGATAAATGATGCAAAGGGAGCATATCAATATCATCACAAGAGAAACAAATGCCAATAACCATGGGCTTGTTATCTATGCCATATGTGCAAATTGGGTTTATTTTAATGGCATATGCATAGTGACTATGAAGAGATTGCAAATAAGACATATGGTTGATCTCATGCATAGCATATAACAAGTCAAGCGGATTATCAAACATGATGTGACCTAAAGAATTGTCACAAGAAATCCTATGTAACATGGCATCACAACTAATAGACTCCACAATAGAATCATCATACTCATCATAAATGGGCAAATCATCGCATGGGGAAATCATACTAGCATGAAGCATGGCAATAGGTGGATCAACATCATGCAAGAAATCAATGTCAAGAATGTCCACTAGTGCGACTAGAGCATCACCTTCACCTATGTTACCATTGTCATTCCACTCAAGTGGTGTAGGTGAGGTGGGAAAGACCAAATGGTGGTCATCATCATCATCTTGATGGAACCATGTGGGTGGTGCATCATAATCCACCATGGCCATCGTCTTGTCCAAAGGAAGGACGAAGTCGTCGAGGATCGGTGCGTCATCATAAATGCGACCTAGCACCAAACGAGAAGACACAATAGAGGTAGAGGTCAAGTTGTTAGAAATGCAAATGGCCTCACGAGACCTATCAACTATCTCACTCTCTCTATGTGGTGGTTCACTCACTCCCTCAAAATAGGTGCACTCAAACTCACGTATGGTGGAGTCACTCATCTCACTCAAGTGGTGGGGGTTGTGGCTCTCCTCACATGGGAATTGTGGCAACTCATCACATATGGGGCTAGTGGTGAAGTCACTCTCACTCTCAATATGGTGGCACAAGTCACTCAAGTCATCATACGTCGCCATGGTCGAAGGGAGAATCCCATGCTCAACCATCTCGTCGTTGTCGCCGTGGATGAAGGCCGAAGATGGCACATCATCACTCTCCTCCATGACCGAAGGGAAAATCCCATGCTCGATCATCTCGTCATCGTCGCCATGGATGAAGGCCGAAGATGGCACATCATCACTCTCATCGTGGATGAAGGCCGAAGATGGCACATCATCACTCTCGCCTCCTAAGATGGAAGCATCATCCTTGCTCGCCACCTTGTCGCCGCCTCCAAAGCTTGGTCCTTGAGGGTCTCCGTAGTCGCACTCGTCGCGCACCGCCTCGAAAAAGAGTCAAAGTAGACTCGCATCATCAATGCCACAAAGAGGGATGGCGGTGAAGTCACACTTGGGAGCATCGCCTTGGAGCTTGTCGGCCTTGGACATCATGGTGGTACTAGCCTCATGCTTGTCGAGAGCTTGGTCGCCGTGAAGTTTGCTTGGGGTGGAGAAGCCTTGGCCTTCATGAGTTCTTGTTCCGCCTTGAGAGCACCAATGTAGTTGTCGTCGATGGACTTGTAGTTCTCGAGGAAGATGGTCTTGGAGATGTCGTTGTAATCCCATCATGAAGTGGAACTTCATCGAAATGGGGTCGCCCACGCCTCGTCGTCAGAAGGCAATCATCATCTCCTTGAAGTACTTGTCGATGGACTTGGATCCTTGGGTGGTGTTCTCCAATTGGCGCCGGTTGTTCCGTAGGTTGGAGGCACAAACTCTCGCCGCAAAGCTTTCTTCGCCTTGGGCCAACTCATGTCGTAGTACTCAAGGTGTGTGAAGCCACCATGCCAATGCGTAGTCGTGGAAGTTTCTTGTGGCGCACTTCACTTGATCTTCAGGAGGAACTTGATGTAGCTTGAGGTAGTCGTCCATCAAACGCTCCCACTCGAGGTACTCCTCGGGTTCTTGAGTCCCATAGAAAGGAATCTTGTGGTCAGTGTCGAGGTCGTAGTAGCTCGTGGAAGTCGCGGACTTGAGCTTGGGTAGCTTCTCTTGAGTGTAGTCTTGAGGTTCTTGTTGGCGAAGATGCCATATGGCCGTAGGCGAAGATGCCTTGAAGTCGCTTGGCGAAGATGCCAAGGGAGATGGTGAAGTCGTTGAGCTGTTGTTGGTATTGACCTCTTGACCTTCACGTTCTTGTTGTTGATGGTGTCGATGCCGATGTGATCTTGCCGGAGGTGGTAGCTCGGAAGGATGTGCTCTTGAGCGTCTTCTCGAAGATGAGGAAGATCGCTTGTAGGACTTGATGAGGGCCTTGATCTCCTCCATGCGCTTGTCCATCTTGGCGTCGTAGTTGTTGTTCATGGCATCGAACTCGTCGTTGTTGTTGTAGACCGAAAGTGAAATGCCTTGCCTATCCATCACAAGACTCGAGTAGAGGTGAGTAGGAAATGAGATAAACAATACCAAGTTACCTTTTCCCAAAGTTGAGGATGTATCCGTGTAACTCAATGTGAGATGAAAGAATAGAGGAATTGGTACGGACTTGTTCACTCACACCTACAAGTAAAGGCTTATGGTAGAGTTCGGTGAGGATAGTGGCACAAAATTTGATGCAAAATGTTAGCAAGAGTCAATAATGTTGAAAAAGATTCACAAATTTGCAAGTGAAACAAATGGACCAATAGCAATGAAAGGTACACGGAAACACACACGGATAGATAAATGGGGTCGTGCAACCAAGGAATGAGCACAAAATGTGGAATCCACGGAAAACGCTCGTGTTGCACAACTCAAGAGAGACGCTAGCACGATTGCTCAATAGGCGGATACGACACTTGTGCACAACCTATAAGATGCAAAATGGATATTCTTTTTATCCCAAGTATGCTATGTATGTATGGTTCCCGGTGTTTCTCTCAAGCATGATATCATATGATGTAGATTTTGGCATGGCTCTTATGTGCAATGGGGTATGATGCTATGGCACTTGCTCACGAGCTCTTTGCTCTCTTTTTGCTTAAAAGCTTTTTCTCCTCTTTTTTTTCTATGGCCACTTTTGCACAATGCACAAACCAAGATAGCAATTGTGTATATGCGGGAACAAACTTGAGGCACAATGGATGATATGATACCAAGATGATACGGTATGTATGCAATGGAAGGTATGGACCACTAATGTGCACAAGTAACGTTGCCGGCAATACTCAAATGGCTAGTCTCGATAGGTAAGTGACGCAAAATGGGCTAGGGGTTAACAATGCAATTTGCAAGGGGATATACAAAGGTGTCGTCGAGGTTACCGTCCTTTGCGATGATGAGTGGCGGTGTTCTTGGTGTAGATACCAAGATGATGGAGACTCGTCCCTAAGTAGCCGAAACACCTTAGGAAACGAAAAAACCGCAAACTCAAAATCTCAAATGACAAATGTCAAATGGTGGTAGCGGAAAGCGGTGGTGGTGTTGCACTAGGCAATGCGGAAGTGGGATGATGGGTTATACACGGTGTAAGAGTTGGAAGCACACGGTCCCTAAGTAGCCGAAACACCTTAGGAAACACAAGCCACAACTCGAAAAAGCTCAAACAACAATTGGGTTAAGTTGGGTTGTCGGAAGTGTATGGTGGGCAAGGTTATGTGGAAGTGGTGGCGGTGGTGGTGGTTGATGAAGAAGCAACCGTCCCTAAGTAGCCTAAACACCTTAGGAGACTCAAGTCACTACTCAAACAACCTCAAATGCTATGGGGAACAAAATGGGTTAGGTTGCGGAAGTCGGTGGTGGTAATGCGGATGATATGGTGGGGGGCCTAGGCAAACTTGCCAAATTTCAGAAAATATGATGGAGTCAAATGATGTTGGTGGTATTTTTGTGGGAAGGGGGATGTCAATAGCTTCAAAACGAGCTAAAGAACGTCAAAATCGGAGTTCGGATGAATTAGTTATGGCCGAAACGGTGAAACTCGGAAAGCTGAAACTGGCCAGGGCGGTAGTACCGCTCGGGAGGGCGGTAATACCGCTCGTGTCGGGATTTTTCGACTGTTTCGGCTGAAACAGGGCCTAGCGGTAGTACCGTTAGCGGGGCGGTAGTACCGCTTGAGGTAATCAGCGGTAGTACCGCTCTGTAGGGTGGTAGTACCGCTCGCGTCGCGATTTTTCGCAGATCGAATCGGGGCGCGATTTTGCGGCGGAAATGGATGATTTCGGGGGCAACATTTGATGGATTTCTTGGATGGAAAGAGGGGAAACTTGGGGGAATGCTAGATCCACTTGAAACCAAGCAAATCCATGGATCAAAATCAACAAAACATCATCAAACCAACAAATCACAAAAAAATTGGGGCTATTTTGGTGGGGATTTTCAAATTTAGGACGAAAACAACAAAATCAAGCTAGAAAACACGGGTAGGGGCTCCAAAAGCGTGATCAACGTGGCTCATGATACCATATGATGTAGGGTGGAACCCTAATTCGCCGATCTTTCACGTTTGGAGGGATCCCACGGAGAACACGATGAACACGGGAAGAACGGAGAGAAATCACAAGGGGAAACACTCAAGAACAAGTCCAAATCACACATCCACTAGACAATCAAACACACAAGATCCACAAGGTACATGAACAACAAAAGGAAAGATACAAGGTAAGGTTCATCTCCAAGAGGAGGTCTTGATGATATCCTAGATGGATCTTCCCACAAGGGGGGTCTTGTATCCTAGATGGATCTTCCCACAAGGGGGTCTTGATGATATCCCGCGGGATCTTCTCCTAGATGGAGGTCTTGGCCTCCAATGGAGTAGTGGTCTCTCTCTCAAGAGATAGGTAGGAGCAAAGCTCACCTAAGAATGAGCTATCACTTTGCTTACCCTAGAAAGGAGGTGGAGGTGGTCTATTTATAGTCTAAGCCACGAAGGGGTAAGTGGGAGAGGGATACAAGGCCAAAGGCCCGCGACTGCGCACAGGCGATGCGGTATTACCGGACTCATGGGCGGTAGTACCGCTTGAGCGGTAGTACCGCTTGCTTTGGGCGGTAGTACCGCTTGAGCGGTAGTACCGCTTACTTTGGGCGGTAGTACCGCCCTTTCTGGACTGGGCAGGTCCTTCTTCTTCCGTCTTCGCTTCCATGCTTCCCTCGCGGACGGTGTAGGCGTTCCTAGGCGCTTGCACTCCTCCTCGTCGTGCGTGAAGCTCCGACAATACCTATGCATGCACACGAGTGGAGTGTCAAGTGGTATACCATCCTCAAAGGGGTCAAGTGAACACGTGTAAAGGAGAAGATTCACCTTTATGTATGAGAAGTAGAGGTCGCACGTGTCACTTGCCAAACGGACTCTTCACATGGTGATGACCGTAGGATGCTCCGCATCACCGGGCCTGGGTCCGGATGATCCGGCTTCAGTGTGGAGGTTCTGTTGCCTTCGGTGGAGTTAGCCGGATCGTTCGGACCGGGGTCCGGATCATCCGGGCTCTGTCCGGATCGTCCGGGCCTCTGTCCGGATCGTCCGGCCTCCCTGGTACTTGTTGCTTTCTCCTCTCCGTCTTCACACATGTCTTCCACTTCCGATTCTCCTTGCTTCCCAGCTTCTTCATGGTCGACTCCTTGGTGCCTGAGTATGCATAGAGTTTCCGTTTGAGGTAGTAACCATGTCTCATGTGAATCGAAGGAGAGTTGTGAGAGGAGTGATGTCACCTCGGTCTCAAGAGCTCTTGCACGTGCTCGAGTCATCGGTCCTTGTGGTGTTGTAGGTGTTTATGTAGAGTCCATGGGGATGATGGAAGGATGCTCCGCATCACACGTGGTTGGTAGTTCCTCTCTTGGATTTCTTCTCGAAGGGCTTCCTCTTGATTGCACCATTCACGATTGCGGTTGGCGATGGCTCGACTTGATTCTTGAAGGGCACGTTGCGCCTCAAGAGCTTGAGCTTCACGTTATTGTTGTTGAAGACGTTGAGCCTCGGCGTCTTGTTCCTCTTGGTATAGACACGCTCGTTCTTCCTCTTGGCGACGAAGACGTTGTTGTTCTTGAGCTTGAGCAAAAGCGACTTGGTTTGAGTGAGGACGAGCGACTTGCTCATCGACTTGCTCTTGTGAATGCTTGACGTGTAGCGGGTTGCGAGATGCATGACGGTCTTGCCGCGCGGCTCATCGAAGAGTGTTCGATGACGGTGTACTTGAGCTGGAGAAGGAGTCGTCAGAGTGTCGACTTGACTGGCTCCGTCTTGAGTATGAAGAAGTTGAAGGAGGACGGTTCACCAACAAGGCGCGGATCTCGTCCATTCTTGCATCATTCTCTTGCTTGTGCACGTCGAGCTTGTTGTCGAAGTAGTCCTTGGTACGTTGCTCGGAGAGTCGCAAGTCAGTGGCGAGGTTGTCGATGCGTTCGTTCATAGTTTGCTGCTCTTGATGCAACGCTCGTTGTGCACCAAAGAGGTGGCTCTTGGTGACGTATGATGACATATCGTCGTCTTTCTCGATGAAGAGTGGGTTGATAAAAGTACTCGGCCTATCCATCATTCCAAGCAAAATGTGAGTGGTAGAAGGAGAAGAACTTATACCAATGTACCTTGGCCGATGTTGATGATGAATCAAGTTCACTCAAATGCGGACAATGAAATAGCACTATTGGTACCAATCCTTGTCGGTTCTCACACCTACACAAGTAAAAGCTTATGGTGGAGCTTGGTTAGGATGGTGGCACAAAATTGATTGCAATCGTTAGTTTGACTCAAAGATGTTGAAAAATATTCGCAAATTCGCAAATGCAACAAGTAGACCAAGCAATTAGTGGTACACGGAAACACACACGCAAATAGATAAGTGGGATTGTGCAAACCAAAAATGAGCCAAAATGTGGAGTCCACGAAAATGCTCTTGTTGCACGATACTAGAGAGACGATAGCACGATTGCACAATAGGCGGATACGGAGCTTGTGCACAACCTACTAGGGAAAATTGCAACGATCTCTATTCCAAGTATGTTATATGTATGGTATTTCGGTGCTATGATCCAAGATGATTTTATATGACAATCTTAATGTAGTATGAAGCTATGGTTCTTGCTTATAAGCTCTTTGCTTATCTTTCTTGTTTTCTTAAAAGCTTGGGTGGCTCTTTCACTTTTGAGCTCTTTTCTCATGCAAAACTTCACGAACCAAGATAGCAATTGTGTATGCGATGACAACTTTGTGACACACAAGTTGATGCCAAGATATGCACCACTTTGGTATGGTATGTATGCTATGGAGTATAATCACTAATGTGTACAAGTCACGTTGCCTGCAATACTCAATGGCTAGTCTCGATGGGTAAGCAACGCGAAAGATGGGCTATGATGGTTATCAATGCAATTGCGAGAGATGACAAAGATGTCGTCGAGGTTACCGTCCTTGGCGATGATGAGTCCTTGGCGAAGATGAGCGATGGAGATGTTGACGTCGAACCGTACCTATATAGCCGAAACACAATAGGACAGGGGAACCTCAACTCAAATTCTCAAAGACCAAAAGCAACAATGGTGGTAGCGGACAGCGGAGGTGGTATAGCGGATGATGTGGTGAAAGCCCTAGGTAAAGATGCCAATGTTCGGAAAATTAGATGGTGTCCAATGATGTTGTAGCCTATCTAGGTGGATGGGGGATGTCAATAGCTTCTCAACGAGCTAAAGAACGCGAAAATCGGACTCCGGATGTGGAAGTTATGATGAAAATGGTGAAACTCAGAATGCTGAAACTGGCATGGGCGGTAGTACCTCTCGGATGGGCGGTAGTACTGAAGGAAATATGCCCTAGAGGCAATAATAAAGTTATTATTTATTTCCTCATATCATGATAAATGTTTATTATTCATGCTAGAATTGTATTACCCGGAAACATGATACATGTGTGAATACATAGACAAACATAATGTCACTAGTGTGCCTCTACTTGACTAGCTCATTAATCAAAGATGGTTATGTTTCCTAACCATAGACATGTGTTGTCATTTGATTAACGGGATCACATCATTAGGAGAATGATGTGATCGACTTGACCCATTTCGTTAGCCTAGCACTTGATCGTTTAGTATGTTGCTATTGCTTTCTTCATGACTTATGCAAAGTTCCTACAACTATGAGATTTTGCAACTCCCGTTTACCGGAGGAACACTTTGTGTGCTACCAAACGTCATAACGTAACTGGGTGATTATAAAGGAGCTCTACAGGTGTCTCCGAAGGTACATGTTGAGTTGGCGTATTTCGAGATTAGGTTTTGTCACTCCGATTGTAAGAGAGGTATCTCTGGGCCCTCTCGGTAATGCACATCACTATAAGCCTTGCAAGCAATGTAGCTAATGAGTTAGGTACGGAACGATGCATTACGTAACGAGTAAAGAGACTTGCCGGTAACGAGATTGAACTAGGTATTGGATACCGACGGTCGAATCTCGGGCAAGTAAACATACCGATGACAAAGGGAAGAACGTATGATGTTATGCGGTTTGACCGATAAAGATCTTCGTAGAATATGTAGGAGCCAATATGAGCATCCAGGTTCCGCTATTTGTTATTGACCGGAAATAGTTCTAGGTCATGTCTACATAGTTCTCGAACCCGTAGGGTCCGCACGCTTAACGTTACAATGACAGTTTTATTATGAGTTTATAACTTTTGATGTACCGAAGGTTGTTTGGAGTCTCAGATGTAATCACGGACATGATGAGGAGTCTCGAAACGGTCGAGACATAAAGATTGATATATTGGACGACTATATTCGGACACCGGAAGTGTTCCGGGTGATTTCGGAGAAAACCGGAGTGCCGGAGGGGTTACCGGAACCCCCCGGGGAAGTATTGGGCCTTAGTGGCCTAAGGCGAGAGAGAGGGAAGTAGCCCAGGAGGTGGCATGCCCCCCCCATGGGGAGTCCGAATTGGACTAGGGGAGGGGGCGCGACCCCTCTTTCCCTCTCCCTCTCCCTCTCTTTCCTTCCGCCTTCCTCCTTCCTAGTTGGACTAGGAAAGGGGAGTCCTACTCCCACTAGGAGGAGGACTCCCCCCTCCTTGGTGCGCCCCCTAGGGCCGGTCGACCTCCCACTTGCTCCTTTATATATGGGGGCATGGGGCACCTCTAGACACACAAGTTGATCTTCGTGATCGTTCCTTAGCCGTGTGCGGTGCCCCCCTCCACCATATTCCACCTCAGTCATATCGTTGCGGTGCTTAGGCGAAGCCCTGTGTCGGTAGAACATCATCATCGTCACCACGCCGTCGTGCTGATGGAACTCATCCCCGACACCCTGCTGGATCGGAGTCCGGGGATCGTCATCGAGCTGAACGTGTGCTGAACTCGGAGGTGCCGTACGTTCGGTACTCGGATCAGTCGGATCATGAAGACATACGACTACATCAACCGCATTGTCATAACGCTTCCGCTTACGGTCTATGAGGGTATATGGACAACACTCTCCCCTCTCGTTGCTATGCATCACCATGATCTTGCGTGTGCGTAGGAAATTTTTTGAAATTACTACGTTCCCCATCAAGTACCGCTTTTGGTACTCAGCGGTAGTACCGCTTGGAGGGGTGGTAGTACCGCTCGTGTCGGGATTCTTAGCAGATCGAATCAAGGTGCGATTTTGGGGCGGAAATGGATGATTTCGGGGCAAAATTGCATGGAATTCCTGGATGGGAAGAGGGGAAACTTGGGGGAATGCTAGATCCACTTGAAACCAAGCAAATCCACGGATCAAAATCAACAAAACATCATCAAACCAACAAATCACAAAAAAATTTGGGGGCTATTTTTGGTGGGGATTTTCGGATTTAGGACGAAAACAACAAAATCAAGCTAGAAAACACGGGGTACGGGCTCCAAAAACGTGATCAACGTGGCTCATGATACCATAGATGATGTAGAGCGGTGCCCTAGGGCCCCGGCTGAATTTAGGGTAGGCCCCGGGAACGGGGAATTTTTGATTAAAACTGCCCATTTCGTCTTATGGGCCGCCATTGCAAAGTTATACCGCTTTATAAATTGCCAATCTGGATCCTTAAATTTGGTTTTCCCGGGCGTTTTCCCACCGCCCCAAAATTTTGCCTTAATGGAATTCCCAATTAGACCAGGAATTTATTTTCTTTCAGGCATGAGTTCACTACCCCCAAAAAAGGAGTGGCATACCACGGATTTTTTGGATTAAGGCATTCTAAAAAATTTTTCCCAAGGAGTTTACCATTCGGTCAGGAAAGGTTTGATAATCAAGCCCGGCACTTTAATATTCCGTACTGGGAAAATGAAATCTACTTTCCCAAAAAGGAAAAATTGACCGAAAAATTTTCTTTTATCATTGTCGGCAGTCCAACTGAATGAATGAAGTTGGATCCCTTTTTGGCCCAAAATGACGTAAAGATTTTAAAGAACTAAATTCCCTTTCCCTTACCATATGTATTTACAAATGCCCATCCCCAATTGAAAAAAAAATATTAATATTTTTGTTCTCAAAAAATTATTGTAGTTTCACTAGAAATCACCGCAAATATGCTGGCAATATTTTGGCTTTCCAAGGTACTGACACCCCTTTTTGAAAAAAGCCCTAATGTTAATTGTGTGGTAACAAAAGAACAATGTACTGTTTAAGTAACGCCATCCATTTTCCCGATTTTTGAATTTGAATAATGGTAACCAATTCATAAAATTAAACCCAAAAATTCCAAAGAACAGAAGGCATAAAATTTGAACTCTTTAAATAAGTGAACCTTTTTTGTTTCGTTTAAATGTTCATCATTAAACCATCCCAACATTGGTAAAAATTTTTAATCAAATTTAATTCAAATGTTGTAACAAAATCAATGACACTCACAAACAACCAAGTTAGGGCATACAAAAGTTAAAATTATTTTTTCAAACTTTTAATTCCCAAAAGTTTATTTCAGGTTTTTATCTAACATTAAATTTTAAGATTTCCTAAAATGGTGTGTGCCAAATCCGGTAATAAAATGTCATTCAAGAACTCTATCTTCCATGTAAAGTTATAACAAACCATCATTGTCCAAAACACTGATGTGGTAAGCAAAAGCAATTCAAATTCGCTACAATCCGAGGTGGGGTGCCAGACAACGGTAAACCAATGTGGTGGCTGAATGAATAAGTTGTTGATAAATGACCTTTTTGTTTCCAAAGGAAAGCATAAATCAAAAAGCAAGGGAATTAAAAATCTTTCCCGTTTGGTTAAACCCCAAAAACACTTGACACCTTAGATTCCAGCACAACAGCATATAAGATTTAATTTGAGAAGATAAAGTGGTTCCGAAAGTTAATTTAGAAAACAAAGAAGGAGGGAAAAATTTTCTCATTCTCTTTAAATTTTCCAATTTTTGGTTTAAATTTTTCCAAATGCCAACTACCAAATAAGCAAAACCATAAATTCGGGGGGCCAAGCAAAATAGGTTTAAAAATTGCACTTCAAACTCCCAAGCAAGATAAATAGAGGATTAAATTTCAAATAGGAAAAGTAACCACCATTGGGTTTGGGCCCCCTCTAGGTAAATGGTCCACGGGCAAAACTTCTATTGAAGTAATGTTATGAAACAAGAAAAAAATTCCAATAATTTCCTATGAATATAGGATGTGGTTTTCTCCCAAAATTCTTTTGTTCTTCCTCCTTCCCCGGGTTTTTTCTTTTTAAGGCACGTAAAACATTAACAGGAAAATGTGGATGGGTTCTATATATGGACAAAAATTACAAAAAAGGTGAATTTAATAGAGATGTGGACCGGGTTAGGCAGACCGGACTAGGGGACCTAAACCTAAAGGACGACTAGCACAACCACAATCAAGGATATAATAGCACACAAAAAATGAAACCAACGCTGATAAGATGAAAGACAACCCCGGGTTCAAAACTAATTTTTGAAAAGTTTGACCAATTTTATGAAAATTTTAAAAATCTACAACTAATTTTCCAATGAAAAGTCCCTTCAAAGTTGATAAGGATGAACCAAAACACCAAAAAAGAACAAGCTGGTTAGAACAAGGGCAAAAACCAAGAAGGTTTTGAAAAAATTAACGCCACAAATTTTAATCGGCCGTTCAGCCAAAGATAGGAAAAACGGATTATATGAGGAAGATAATTTTTGAACGTGCGCGTTCCAACCGAATTTCAATTACAAAAATCCAATTTTCTTTTTTTTCTTTTTTTTGGGTTTTCCCCTTTTTTTTTTCCCCTTTTTTTTTCCCCTTTCAAGCAAATGAAAGTGGGTTGAAACGAAATTGGAATGATAACTTGATTTGTGCACCAGAAATTTGGTAAATTAAAGTGGGAGGTAAGGGAAATAATGTGAAGGCTGAAATTTAAATCAAACCAAAGGAATAACATGACCAGAAGGACGTAAGATTTCCATCAACAACGAAAGAAAATTGAAACTCATCCTTGGAAAAGGTGAACGAAACTTTTTTTGGGCCTACTTTTTTTAAATCTCAAATATGAAAAGTAAAATTCCCAAACCTGAAATGAAACAAGAGGGGGGTTTTTTCGATAATATAATATGATTTGGTGGAACACGACATGATACAAAAACCCCTTCCAGAATCCTCCAACCCCTTTTGAACGCCGGCCAATCCCAAACCCGAAGGCTAACCCAAGAACAAGAACAAGGAATATGATAAAAACAATTAATTTTATTTGAATATATAAATGGGGATGTTTTTTGTTAAAAACAAACAAAATTGCAAGGCTAACTTTAATAAACAAATCCCGGAAAAATAAGTGGACTCTTATTTTAAGGGGTTTCCAAATAAACTCCCAAGGGTAAAACTAACCCATCGTACAAGGCCAATGGGCCCAAAGGGGGAAAACCCTTTGACGATTTACCGGATTTGGTCATCAATTGTTTTCCCATAATCCGCTCCAAGTTTTAAGGTGATTCCATTGTGGAAAGGTGAAATTACTTTCAAAAAAAAGAATCCCCAATTGGAGTCCATAAAAGTTTTACTTTTGATCAGGTTTCTCGTGAATCAAAAGAAGTTACCATCTTTTGGCCCTGCGGAGAAGACTTTTTGAACAGAACAAACTTTCCCCCTTTCTTAATGTGGTTGCAAATTCCCATCCCTGCTTAGAAAAACCAAAAGTTGGAAAGTTGGATAACTAAATATATTTTGTAGTTTCACAAAATCACCCAAATATCTGTTCAAAGGTCACCAAATTCATTCCCAATCCCCCGAAAACAAACCCCCTATCTGTTTCAAACAACAAAAAACAAGGTTACTGTTTTATGTAACGATCCATTTTATTTTGATTTTTGTATAAACCATGAAAGTGGTTTGCTGTTTAAAATTAAACCCAAATTCACAAAATAGAAGGAGAAAATTTGCAATCTTTTCAATTTAAAAGTTTTTTGTTTCAAAATTTACAATGCACATTCCACCCAACTTGGGAAAAACCTTATTTGTCAAATTTCATGCACCAGTTAGAAAGCAAACTAATTCCCCAAATCCAACCAAGATTAGAGGTAATCAAAATGATTAAAAGATTTTTGAAAATTTTTTGGGCCCAAAATTGTTGGTAAGTTGTTTATCTAGACCATTCGAATTTAAGATTTTAAAAAGGGATTTCAAATAAGGTCTAACACAGATGTTAACTACGGAGCAATTCCATTAAAGTTTACATCAAATTTTTGCCTTGTCCAAAAAAATTTGTGTAGGTACGCGTAAAATGAATCCGGATGATTGCCCAATGAGGTGGGGGGGAAGGTAGGAAAACCCTGGGAATGAAGAAAAGTTTTTCACCCAATCATTATGATTGCCTAAAGGTCAAAAACCCTTCCTTGGGGTTTTCTTTCCTGTTCTTTCCCCTCTTTCAGACACCTTAGATTTTCATTACAACGAGATTAAAGATTTAACTTTGATAAGCATGAAAGGTTTGTTGGTTTTTAAATTGTTAAATTTTGGAAAATTAAGTAGAAGGGGGAAAAATGTTGTTATTAACTTTAAACTTTCCAAGGGGGTTGGACAAACAAATCAACTCCACCAAACTAAGAAAAAGAAACTCAGGGCCTTTAAAAGTTAAAAAGTCATTTTCTTTTCTACTTAAATAAGCAAGATAAATAGAAAAATCTACCCAAAACGGAAAGGATAACCCTGTGGGGGGTGTCCCCTCGGAGGTGAAATGTTTGAAGAACTTTACTCCGAACCGTAAGATTGTAGAAACAAAAACAAAATTCCAAAAGTTTTGAACACGGAGGGTTTAAATGCCCAAAAAGCAAATTCAAATCCAAAGCACCAGGGGGACGAAAGCGATGTAAATAATAAGTTTGGGGGAGCCGGTTTGTCCGGTGTGAAAAGGGACGGGTTGGCAAATGGGCAAAAATTACTAACAATTAAGAAGTTAATGACCTATGGTAATGCGGCCAGGAACGCAAGGCAGCCTAAACACTAAAGGCAACCAATAGATAACGGATTAAGTGCTGACGCAAGATTGTAAACCAACGGCGAAAGTTAGGAAACCCGAGGGAAACAAAATTCTAACTTTCCCAAAAGTTTACCAATTTTATGAAAATTTTTAAAGAAGTATCTCGTTTTCCAATGAAAAAAATACTCAATTCGGAAGGGAGTAAAGAACTTAAAACAGCCTAAAAATTCCTTTTCCAATCAGGGGCAAAAGCCATTTAAACCGATTTTAGACAAAAAAAGTTTAAATATTTTCGGGTTATTAATTTGATATCACAGAAAACGGACCATATGAAAACATTTTTCTAACAGGGCCAAAAATTTCCATCCTTCGGGAAAAAAGGCCGTTTTTTTTTTTTTTTCCCTTTTTGTTTTTTTCCCTTTTCTTTTCTTTCCTTTTTTTTTTTTTTTTCCCCTTTAAGAAAACTGATAAGGGAATTATCAAAGAAATTAAGACCCAACTAGAAGCAATGAAAAAGCAATTGGTTTTAATAGTATGGTAAAAGGAAGGGATAAATCCCACAGGTGATAATTAATGAATCAAATTTAGGCTAACACTAAGAAGAATCAGAGTCAACCGAAATTCAACAGAAAAAATAAAAATTAAAACTGGTTTGGATAACAGTTAATTTTTGGGCTTTTTTGGATTAGGTTGTGAATATAAATATGAAAAAAAAATCTCAAGAACCTAAAACTATACCACTTGATGGGCTTCCCTTTTTCAGGATGATAATTCATTTGGTAACACTTTACATCCGTACCGAGACGGTTTTAGAACGCTAAACCAAGAAGGTTTTAAAGGGCACAATCCGAAGGGTCTAAGCAACTAAGAACAACGTTGTAAAACAACTGAATATTTAGTTGTTGAAGTAAAAATGGGGATCCGTACGGTCTTGGTCGGGGGAAAAAAAACGGTTGCAAGGTAACTTTAACTCAAATCCCAAGGAAAACACAAATCTACTTTATAATAAGGTCCAAAGGGGGAAACGAAGGCATAAAATAACCCTGGTGTACAAGGCCAATGGGCCGTATGGCATTTGGATTTATTTATATTTGGGGAGTTGTTTCTCCTAACTCAAGGGACATTTTAAGGGATTCCACACTGGAAAACAGAAATCTCTTTCCAACGAATCCCCAATTAGTCCGTAAAAATTGTTACTTTTACAGGATTGGGCAGGAATCTAACCAATGAGGAAGGATTACCGGCCCAAAAGGGTGGGCTTTTAACCAATAAATTTCCTTTCCCACTTCTATTTTGGGACTGTATAATAATTAGAAAAAACAAAATTTGGAATATTTTTTTGAAACTAAAATTTTTGAAAGTTTCACAGAAATACCAAAATTCAGTTCAATATTTTGGTCACCAAGGATTCATTCCTCAATTCCCTTCGAAAACAAACCGCCCCGGGTAATTGAAAGTGGCTAAAAAAGAAAGGGTTAAATTTTATTAAAATTTATTTCCCTTGATTTTTGCTAATTAACGAATAGAGAGCGCTAGCATAAAATCAAAGCCAACAAATTAGCACAAAATAAAGGATAAAATAGAACTCTGGCAATATAAGTGAAGTCAGTTTAAAAGTTTGACAATGCACATTAAACCATCCCAAATTTTAAAATTTTTGAACAAATTTAATGAAAATCTTAAAAGCAAACTCAATTCAAAAGAATCACCCAAATTAAGGTATATAAAAGTTAAAAGACTTTTAAAAGTTAAAATGGGGACCAAAATTGTTGGATTTAGGGCAAGACATTAGACGTTTAAGATTCAAATATGATGTCTCAAATAGGTCTCCCTAGCTTCAATTAACTACGGAGCCACCGAAATTATATAAATACCTTTTCTTACCGTCCAAAGACACGATTAGGTACAGATAACAATGACCATTTTAATTGTCCCCTCCTGGGGCTTCTTTCCTAGGAACCAACCCGGGTAGATGAATGGAAAGTAGTTGTTGATACCCAACATTTTTTCCCTTTAAAGGTACAAGGAAATAAAAGAATGAAGGGAAAAAATTTTTTAATACAGGTTCAAAAAAAAATCATTCAGACACCTTAGACCAGCAAACGATGCAAAAATTTAACCTTTTGAAGCAGAAAGGGTTTTTGGTTTAAATTGTTAATTTAAAATAAAATTATTTTTGGGGGGAAAAAGTTGTTATTACACTTTAAATTTTAATTGGGGGTTTAAATTTTTCTTAAATGTCCCCCTGAAGAAAACCAAATGTTGTGGAGCTTTTCGCCAATTCAAAAAGCAGGCTAAAAATTGCTACCAAACTCCCAAGAAGAAAAGCGGAAAATCACCCTAAAACGGTAAAAGGAAACCACCAGGGGGGTAACTGATTGAAGATGTTAGGGAAAATTTTTCCGAACCGTTGTTGTGAAAAAAAAAACCAAAAGTTCCATGCTAAATTTTTAAATTCCAAGAAAAAATACAATATCTTAAAGTTTTAATGGCGGGGGGGAACCAAAGGGCAAATAACCAAGTTGTTAAAATTGGGAAAAAGGATACATTGAAATTGGGGGGTTGGATTTGGTAGCAAAAGTTGCAATAATCAATTCGGACAATTTAAAGACCACATGGTTTCTGGGTTCCTACTCCACAAAGGATAAACCAATGGGTCCCGTAGAAATGTAATGGATCAAGTAGTCTGCAGCAAGATAAAGTGAAGATACAACCAAAAAATAGAGAAACCCAAAAAAAACTCTCCTTTCCCTTTCCTCTTGGTTTGACCAATTTTTAATAAATTTTCAAAGAACACAATAAGTTTTTCAAAAAACATAATTAAATTGAATAGGGTCAAAGAATCAAAATAGTGAAAAATTGGAACAAGGTTTCAGCTTAAGGGGCAAAAGACCATTTAAAGCCTTTTGGGTCAAAATTGAATGAAAATTTTAAGGCCTCCCAGTTCAAGGTATGGGCCAAAACGGTTCTTGGGAAGTACACCTGACGGGCCCCGTTCCTCCGAATTGGACGGGTTGCGGAAGTCCTTTTTTTTTTTTTTTCCCTTTTTTTTTCTTTTTTCTTTTTCTTTTGTTTTCTCTCTTTTTTTTTTTTTTTAAACAAAAGAAAGATAATTGGTAGGAAGAGAATGTCCTTGTTATGCAATAAAAGAAGGCACGGGGAAATTAATGATGGGTTGGAAGGAAGGTTGTGAGAGCCATTGTGAATGAAAAACTCTAAAAACTCCTGGGAAAATCCCGATCAAATTTCAACATGAAGCAAAATGAAAATTAAAGGCTCGTGGCTTGGTGGTGAAAGTCAATTTTTGGCTTTTTCATTTTAGATGAAGTATCGGCAGAAAAATAAAATTCCCGGAAAAAAAAAAAGGGGTCCCCTTTTGTGAAGATCATGTTTGGTGGAGGACTTTGCGATCCCCAAAAGGGGTTTTTTGAATCCTAAACCAACTCCGGAGGTTATTGCCCGCCGGGCACAATCCCCGAAGAAGGTTAATCCTGGCCAACGAAAAGCAAGAAAATTAAAAAACTTTTGGATGTTGAAGTTGGTAAAGGTGGGGTCCCCTTGGTGGTCTTTGGAACCAAACGGCCAGGTTGAATGGTAATTTCAAAAACCCCGGAAAACCTTGAGGATTACATAAGAAAGGGGGGGGGGGGAAACTCCCAAGGACCTAAAACTAACCGGTCGACAAGGCCTGGCCCAATGGGGAACAAATTTACAGTTTGGGTTGTGAGCGTCAATTGTTTCCCAAAAAGGGCCCACTTTTTGTCCAACACAAAACAGAAATCCTTTCCAAAAAAAACACCCAATTCATCCTATAAAAGTTTTAGTTTTGATAGGATGGAGGAATTAACCAAAGGAGAGACTTGGACTTACTTCCTTGGCCGTGACGTGAGAAGCTTTTGAACAGCCAAATTTCCTTTTTACTTCAATTGGTTGTCAAATGTCCCATAACCCTGCTTGCAAAAACAAAGAGGAAATTTTTTGAAAATAAATAATTTTTGTAGTTTCATAGAAACACCGAAAATATGCATTATGCAAATTTTTGGCTTATCCAAGGAAAAATTTTAAGATAAGGCTTGGGGTCGGGAAAAAAAGGGGGAGACCCGCCCCCTGGGCTCGAAACTTTCCCGGGACGGGTCCTTGGGGGTCAAACCCCCCTGCCCAGGGGGTTCTGGTTTGCCCTAGGGTTGGGGCCCCCGGGGGGCCCTTGGTTTTTTTCCCCTTGTGGGCCTGGGGTTTCTTTTCCTTGGGATGTTATTCGGGATTTCCACTTAATAAGGAGGCTGCTTTTTTGGTAATTCATTTCCGTTTGGTTCCAATGAACTTAAAAGGGTTGTTCCAAAGCAGGCCACTTTGTAGGGTCCTTGGGGATTATTGTGATGAAGTCCTAAGGAAGGATCTGCCCCCCCTTGGGGGCCCCGGTAAAATTTCAACCATAAACAAAGGCGACCTAAGTGTAATTTTTGGGGTTATTTGTTCATTTCTTATACCTGCACCTTGAAGGCCACGGCCAGGAATTTACTTTGTTCCTAAGGGGCATAAGGTTCCCCAGATTTTTTGAAACAGGGTTGTTGGACTTCTTGGTGCAATTGCATCATGATTTTTTGTATTTCATGCACTTCTTATTATTGTCGGCCCAATCCATTTGGTTGTCTTTGAGGGGGGAAACCAATGGGGAAACTTGAAATAGGAAAGGGGTTGGGTGTAGGTCTTTTTAGGTTTTGGGGGGAACAGCCCCCATTGATTTTTTTGACCAAAGAAAGTTCCATTTTCACCCCGTTGGGTTTGGGTGGAGGGATCAAAGGCTTTTCCAGCTTGGAATCCTAAAAGTCTCGAACTTGAGTTTGGCGAAACATTGCTTTGACCCAGGAGGCAAATTTCCACAAAAGGTTTTTTAACTGCCCATCTTGTTGCAAGGTAAATTGCCTCTTGAAAATCTCCCAACCCCGCCCCTTTTGGTTCTAAAAAAGTAAAAATCCATCTAATGTTTCCCGGTTGTAAGGAAAGGGAAAGGCATTGACCTGAATTGGCTTTGCAAATTTGCAAAAGGCTCGGTTAACTAACTCAACATCTTGGGCCAAAAATAGTTCTTCATCGTCTTGTGTTCCAAATGCCCTGGTCCGTATGGCCTCGCGGGCAAAAAAAGGGTGGTGCAATTTTTACCCTGAAACCTATTGATGTAAATTCGCTCCCCAAATGATGGAAACATTTCATAAAAGGCAAAAGTGGGTCAAGCATACAATCTTTTAGGTGCCTAACATTAACTAAGTTTGTACAAGGTGATTGCAGAAATCATGGCAAAACCATTTATGTTTGACCAATAAAGATTCAAAAATTACCATTTGGCATCCGTTCCTTATTTGTTTTAATATTTAGGTTTCATGTCATGTTCAAACCTGGGCCAAGTAAGTTCCCAAACATTAAAAGATAAAAACTTTTTTAAGGGTGTTGTTGAGACCGGAGAGTTTTCCAAAAATTGCAAGTGTTTTTTTTAAAAATTCCCCAATTGGTCCCTTGTCAAATGAATCAAAAGTTTTTCAAACGAAGAATGGGCTAGTAAAAAGCGAGAAAAAGGGGGGAAAAGGAAAAAGGGCATAAGGAAAATTTCCTCTTTGGGTTTGGGAAAGGAATTCCCGGGAACCCCCGGGCCCAAAGGGGAAACTATTTTAAAGGGGCGGGGAAAGAAAATTTTGAAATTGTAGGAGCCTTAACATCCTTCCCTAGTTATTACCTGTTCGGTATTCACTTTCCAACCCGTAGGGTACCTTCGACGCGTTTATTTGGTTTATAACTTTTGAGACCTTGGGGTCTCGAATCACGGCATGAGAATCTCAAACGGTGAGCATAAAGGATAGGAGAAATTTCCCCCAATGTTCCCTGATTTGGGAAAAGATGGGATTACCGCCCCGGGGTATGGGCCTGGGCAAAGGGGGAGGGGGGGGGGGGGTTTGGGCAGGGGGCCAAATTCTTTTTCCCCCCCTTTCTTCCCTTTTTCCCTGGGGTTCCAAAAAAATCCCCGGGGCCCCTTTTGGGGGTCCCCTTTCCCAAAAAGGGCCCCCAAAAAAGGATCCTCCCAAACCAAGGGGGCTCCCTTTACCCCTAGCTTGGGGGTTCCCCAACCCCCCGGGGAAAAACGGGGGGTTTGGGAAACCAACCCCCCCCCGGGTGAAATCCCAAGGGTGGGGGCCCCCGGAAGGGTCGAGCTTTAAATTGAAATGGGCAAGGATCCAAATCCCCCCCAATTAAAAAAATTTAAAATTCAACCCCCAAAATAGCTGAAAGGGGTTTGGAGGGTTTGGGACCCCCCCTTTTTGCGTTGAAACCCCGTTTTGGGTAGGGGGTTTTGAAATAATTTTAAAAGGGGCCCTTGGGGGCAAGCCCGGGAGGGGTTTCCGGCCCCAAAAAAAAAAAAAAAATTTGGGCGGGGGTTTTTTTGGGGAAAAAATTTTTGGGAAAAGGGGGGCCCCGGTGGGAAAGGCCTGAATTTGTAATTTGGGCCACAAACCCGGTCCCAAAAAAATTTCCCGGTCGTCTTCTCCATATCCGGCAACTCCTGCCACCGCCCTTGTCCCGTCCATTCCGGCGCCACCAGGGCTTCCTCCTCTCCGTTCTCTTCACCAAGAACTTCCTCTTCCTCCCGTGAACCTTTTCCCCTTCTCAATTTTGATCGGGAACCACCGCCACCCCAAAACCACTTCGCCACCGAAGCTTTCCTCCGCCGCAGAACTCGCCGCCGGCGATTTACTCCCCCTCCGACGACCCTACGACCACCGGGAGAACCGCCCCAGCCATGCGGATCCATCCTTACCCTCGGGGGCCCGCGAGGAGCAGCCAAACGCCGGCGACGATCGCCGGAGCCCCGCCCCGCTCGGGCGGAGGAGGGAGACGACGCGGCGATCGGTCAAACTGACGGTGGGCCCCTGGACCCACTGTCAGTGACCCAGCCCCCGCCTCCACGCGTTTAAGTGGAAGCGTAAAGACCCCGAGTACGTCTCCCATTTTCGAAGACGTATTCTGCCGAAACGTTTTCTTTTCTGTTTTATTATTAAAAATAGATTTTGACCAAAACTTTGACTGGTTATATCTTTTTAAATATAACTCCAAATGAATTAATTCTTTTTCTTACCTCTCTCAAATATTGTCTAGTTTATTTTAAGATTTATTTGAAAAAAAATTCAGAACAACTTTTTGTGCTGTTTTTATTTTGTGTGTTAATTCATTTATATTGCTAAAATATGATTTTTGAAGAGAGTAGAAATATTTCAAGAGTTTGAAATGAACCCTGCCTTCCCGTGACCTGAAGGCAATCATTCTGAACTCCGGCATAATATTTTTGTGTGCTCGATGACACGTTTATAACATCACCTCACTTCGGACAAACTTGTTATTTCATGTGACATGATCATATGCATGGGTGCATGTTATTGATTTCCATGTTGTTGGAAATGAACACACTTGTGATGATAATCACCCTCATGTGCCTTGCATGCATACCGGCAGGAACCCGAGAAAACCTCTGCCTTGGGTAGGCATGAGTTTGTCGCCAGTCTCTGTCGGGACGTTTATGTCTGGTTTGGCATGGTAAGGTGATATGAGCGGTGACTCTGTTGGTTGAAATATATTCGTTATGCTAATCATGCAGGGAATACTTAAACCTCCTGAGTCGACCGTAGATCGAGTCTTGTTCCAAAGAACCCCATACTTGTTTCAGACTACCACTCGTCTCTCTGACAAGTAGAGTACGGTTCAATAAGTTGTCAACCTCTTTCTAGCACACACCGCATGAGAGGCCATGGTGGAAGATACCGGTTGTAGCTGGTAGGCGTGCCACCGGTCCGGGGCATGGGTGTTTCGGTTGGGACCGAGAGGGGAGGCCACCCTTAGAGCGCTGATATAAATTTGATCCCATGCTACGCGAGGTTGTAGCCTCCCTCTTAGAGTTTGCTTGACAGTGTCGTGGGTGATTCCGCACACGTGTGAGTTAAGCTGGTGTGTGCAAGTTAGGTGTGTTTTCAACAAAAAGAGCGTAGACGGAATTAGTCCCGATGGACTAAAGAAATCCGTTACTCGTGGGTAAAGAGTACACCCTCTGCAGAGATTAAACCTATTCGAATAGCCGTGTCCATGGTTAAGGATTACAGTCTGGGATGGGTCAAGTGTCGGTCTTAGTGTCGATCTTCGGAGGTGAAATTGTTAACCAGAACTGGAACTACTACTTGTGACTTGTGATAATTATGATTATTATTATTGTTGACTAACCCGTGATATTATTGTTACCATCGAGTATCTCTGGGATGCTTCTACCTCCGGGATATTCACTATGATTGTTTCTTTTAAAGCCCTTTATGTGGTGTCGCTCAGACGCCCGACTGTGGCATTTCTTTTAAAGCCCTTTATGCGGTGTCGTTCAGACGCCCGACTGTGGCATTTCTTTTAAAGCCCTTTATGTGGTGTCGCTCAGACGCCCGACTGTGGCATTTCTTTTAAAGCCCTTTATGTGGTGATAGAGGCAAAGGTGTCCCGTCTTTCGATGAGATGATGGATATCGCTTTGGTGGAAGTCGACTTTGACGATCCGACTACGAACGTGCGAGGACGTCGCGCCTTAGCAATCGCTAAACCAACTCCGAGAGGTTATTGACCACGCCGGAGCACGATCAACCTGACCACGAGGGTCTGTTTCCTGCGAGCAAACGAAGAACAAGCAAGAAACTGAGATTGCAATCTAGATATTGCTAATATAAGATGAAAGCTTTATTGATCAAGGTGGGGTTCTGTGACGCCTTTGTCTGGTCGTTGAACACAAACGAAGTACACGAAGTTGCAGCTATAGCGAACTTTTAATCTAAACAAAACCCAAAGTCTAAACGGAGCCCTAAGGGCTGTATATATGGAGGAAGAGGGGGTGAATTTCGTGGCCCTTGGTGGAGGGGTCCGAAACTAACACTTATGTATTTCGAAATTACATGGGCCTGGCCCAATAATAAGGTGACGCAACACCTAGAATAGCCTCTGGACGAAATTTATGAAGTGGCATCTTGTATATTTCGTCCAAGGCTTCATGCACTCCTTATGGTGGCTTCAAAGTCCTGAAATCATCACTTGTAACTCCGTTCTTGTCCCCCTTGCGCATGCCATCATTTCCATGCTTGTTCTTGCTCCAATGTTCATCCTTCTCCAAGCTAGGCCCTTCATTTGTAAGCAAAACAAATGTATCCAATTTAGGCAGCATCACATTCTCATGAACATTAGAATCATTACCAAGAAAAGAAAGTACCTGGTAATTTAGTTGGCGTGCGCAAGCTCTAGTAATTGGACCAGTATGTATAGCAGCAGGGGCTGTGGGTGTAACAATGGCCCCTGCTGCTATACATACTGGACCAATTACTAGAGCTCGCGCACGCCAACTAAGTTACCAAGTACTTTCGTTTCTTGGTAATGATTCTAATGTTCATGAGAATATGATGTTGCCTAAATTGGATACATTTGTTTTGCTTACAAATGAAGGGCCTAGCTTGGAGAAGGATGAACATTGAGCAAGAACA
Organism: Aegilops speltoides; assembly: GCA_021437245.1. Lineage (NCBI taxonomy): Eukaryota > Viridiplantae > Streptophyta > Magnoliopsida > Poales > Poaceae > Aegilops > Aegilops speltoides. The sequence continues at coordinate 261,197,765 of CM038142.1, read as the reverse complement.
AGCATTGAGATGATGGCATGCTAAGGGGAACAAGAACGAGTTACAAGTGATGATTTCAAGACTTTGAAGCCACCATAATGAGTGCATGAAGCCTGGACGAAATATACAAGATGCCACTTCATAAATTTTGCCAGAGGCTATTCTAGGTGTCACACACTTATTATTGGGCCAGCCCATGTAATTTCGAAATACATAAGTATAGGCTATTTTAGAGTCCGTATGTGTGGGGAAACAAGAGATAGGGTTAGTTTGGACCCCTCCACCAAGGGCCACGAAATTCACCCCTGTTCCTCCATATATAAAGCTCTTAGGGCACCGTTTAGACTTTGGGTTTTGTTTAGATCAAAGTTCGCCATAGCTGCAACTTCGCAGCATTTCGCTTGTGTTCAACGACCGCATAAAGGCGCCACAGTAACCCCACCTTGATCAATAAAGCTTTCATCTTATATTCGCAATATCCAGATTGCAATCTCAGTTTCTTGCTTGTTCTTCGCTTGCTCGCAGGAAATAGACCTCGTGGTCGTTGATCGTGTTCGCGTGGTCAATAACCTCTCTGAGTTGGTTTAGCGATTGCTAAGGCGCGACGCCCGGCACGCTCGTAGTCGGATCGTCAAAGTCGACTTCCACCAAAGCGAAATCCACCATCTCATCGAAAGACGGGACACCTCCGCTTCTATCAAGTGGTATCGATTTCCAGTTGCTCGGTGAGATTTTACAGTTTTTCGTAGTTTAGATCGAGTTTGTTCTTCATACCTACAGTCCACGAAAAAGCCACAAAAAAATTAGGGTTAGTTCATCATATCCGAACCAATCTGAGCCTTTGCATAATCTTTTTTGTATTTGCGTTGTTGAATTTGCGGTTGCATCGTCGTGTCTATTTGCTGGTCTTAGATTCTAGTCTTTTAGAGTTTCGAGTTCTGGTCATAAGTTGTCACGCCGCCGCCGCACCATCATCACCGCCCCTGCCATCTACCACCACCGCTTATCCGCCACCGCTTCGAATCTGTATCCATATACCACCGCCGCTATCATATACCACCACCGCAGCCATATCCTACCACCATATATCCACCACCAATCCGAGTTCCTTGCATATTAGGTTTGTTTTCGGGATCCATCTAATTTCCGATTCGTGTTTCCTTGTCTGAGTAGGTTTCGGATTCCAGCAATAGAGTTTTGAGACACTCGCCATTATAGTGATTTTTTTTGTTTTGGAAACCAACCTCTTCTACGGACGGCAAAAGATTGCTGGAATCAAACCTACTCGGATAAGGAAACACGAATCGGAAAACTAGATGGATCCCGAAAACAAACCTGATATGCAAGGGACTCGGATTGGTGGTGGATATATGGTGGTCGATGGCAGCGGTGGTGATATATGGAATCGGTGGTGGTATATGGATACGGATTCAAGGTGGCGGATAAGCGGTGGTGGTAGATGGCAGGGATGATGATAATGGTGCGGGCGGCGTGACAACTTATGACCGTAACTCAAACTCTAAAAGACTAGACTCTAAGACCAAAGAACTAGACACCACGATGCAACCGCAAATTCAACAATGCAAATACGTAAAAGATTATGTAAAGGCTCGACTGGTTCGGATAGGATGAACTAACCCTAATTTTTTTGGCTTTTTCGTGGACTATAGGTATGAAGACGACTCGATCTAAACTACTTAAAACTGTAAAATCTCACCGAGCAACACGGAAATCTGATACCACTTGATAGAGGCAGAGGTGTCCCGCCTTCGATGAGATGGTGGATTTCGCTTTGGTGGAAGTCGACTTTGACGATCCGACTACGAACGGCGAGGACGCCGCGCCTTAGCAATCGCTAAACCAACTCCGAGAGGTTATTGACCACGCCAAGCACGATCAACTCGACCACGAGGGTCTATTTCCTGCGAGCAAACGAAGAACAAGCAAGAAAATGAGATTGCAATCTGGATATTGCGAATATAAGATGAAAGCTTTATTGATCAAGGTGGGGTTCTGTGGACGCCTTTGTGCAGTCGTTGAACACAAACGGCACGCGAAGTTGCAGCTAAGGCGAACTTTTGATCTAAACAAAACCCAAGTCTAAACGGTGCCCTAAGGGCTGTATATATGGAGGAAGAGGGGGTGAATTTCGTGGCCCTTGGTGGAGGGGTCCGAAACTAACCCTATCTCTTGTTTCCCCACACATACGGACTCTAAAAATAGCCTATACTAATGTATTTCGAAATTACATGGGCCTGGCCCAATAATAAGGTGACGCAGCACCTAGAATAGCCTATGGACGAATATTATGAAGTGGCATCTTGTATATTTCATCCAAGGCTTCATGCACTCCTTATGGTGGCTTCAAAGTCCTGAAATCATCACTTGTAACTCCGTTCTTGATCCCCTTGCGCATGCCATCAACTCCATGTGTGTTCTTGCTCCAATGTTCATCCTTCTCCAAGCTAGGCCCTTCATTTGTACGCAAAACAAATGTATCCAATTTAGGCAGCATCATATTCTCATGAACATTAGAATCATTACTAGGAAACGAAAGTACCTGGTAATTTAGTTGGCGTGCGCGAGCTCTAGTAATTGGTCCAGTATGTATAGCAGCAGGGGCTGTGGGTGTAACAATGGTATTGATGTCCTCATCAATTTACGTGCTGTTTTTATTGCTCTACGTGATGCACGTTTGTTTGGTAACCTTGGGAAGTGCACCTTTTGCACCGACGGAGTGTCTTTTCTTGGCTATGTTGTTACTCCACAGGGAATTGAAGTTGATAAAGCCAAGATTGAAGCTATTGAGAGTTGGCCGCAGCCCAAAACGGTCACACAAGTGAGGAGTTTTCTTGGCCTCGCTGGATTCTATAGGCGTTTTGTGAGAGATTTCAGCACCATTGCTGCACCTCTCAATGAGCTTACAAAGAAGGATGTGCCTTTTGTTTGGGGTACCGCACAGGAAGAAGCCTTCACGGTGTTGAAAGATAAGTTGACACATGCTCCTTTACTCCAACTTCCTGTTTTTAATAAGACTTTTGAGCTTGAATGTGATGCTAGTGGAATTGGATTAGGAGGTGTGTTATTACAAGATGGCAAACCTGTTGCATACTTTTCTGAAAAATTGAGTGGGCCTAGTCTGAATTATTCTACTTATGATAAAGAATTATATGCTCATGTTCGGACTTTAGAAACATGGCAACATTATTTATGGCCCAAAGAATTTGTTATACATTCTGATCATGAATCTTTGAAACATATTAAAAGTCAAGCTAAACTGAATCGTAGACATGCTAAATGGGTTGAATTCATTGAGACTTTTCCTTATGTCATTAAACACAAGAAGGGTAAAGAAAATGTTATTGCTGATGCATTGTCTCGTCGCTATACTATGCTTTCACAACTTGACTTCAAAATATTTGGTTTGGAGACCATCAAAGATCATTATGTGCATGATGCTGATTTTAAAGATGTATTGCAGAATTGTAAAGAAGGAAGAACATGGAACAAGTTTGTCGTTAATGATGGATTTGTGTTCCGTGCTAACAAGCTATGCATTCCAGCTAGCTCCGTTCGTCTTTTGTTGTTGTAGGAGGCGCATGGAGGAGGACTAATGGGACACTTTTGATAAGGACATGACTACCTTGGATAAGACCAAAAATATTGCATACATGCATATTTGTCAGGTGATTTCTAGTGCAAACTATTCAATAATATATTTATGTTATCCAGAACAAAAATACTTCACATACTTTTGTGTCTTGTCTAATTGCAGGTGTATGGGACATTTGTACAATCCACATATGAAGATAAGGGAAAAGGAGAAGTTTAGGTGCTGTTCAAAAAGTCTTCTCACGTCACTTTTGGGCCAAGAGAAGATAGAGTCCAAGTCTCTCACGTTCTGGATTCAGATTCGGACTGCACAGACATACCTGACTCAAAACGCCAACAACTTTTTCATACGGACTCCGAATTGTGTGATTCTTTTTTTGTTGGAAAGTAGATTTGATGTTCTTTCCATCACAATTGGAATCACCTTAAAATCCGTCCGGAGCGTTGAGTTATGGACGAAACAATCTGACGCTGCACCAGAATCCGAGTCAAACTACAAGTCCAAAGGTGTTACGTCACCTCCACTTGGGCCCATTGGCCTTGTACGACCTAGGGTTAGTTTTAGGCTGCCTTGGGACGTCCTCCCACCTCCTTGGCCGCCACCCCTTGCTCCTATATAAGTAGATCCATCTAGTAGCTTTTCCTTGGGATTTGTTTAGTTAAAGTTAGCCATTGCAACCGTACTTCGTTTGTGTCCAACGACCAGACCAAGACCGCTTACGGATCCCCACCATTATCAATACTTCATATATATTCGCAATATTCAGATTGCTTTATCATATTCTTGCTTGTTCTTCGATTGCTCACAGGAATAGACCTTCGTGGTCAGGTTGATCGTGCTCCAGCGTGATCAATAACCTCTCGGAGTTGGTTTAGCGATTGCTAAGGCGCAACGTCCTCGCACGTTCGTAGTCGGATCGTCAAAGTCGACTTCCACCAAAGCGAAATCCACCATCTCATCGAAAGACGGGACACCTTTGCCTCTATCAAGTGGTATCAGTTTTCAGGTTGCTCGGTGAGATTTTACAGTTTTTCATAGTTTAGATCGTATCTGTCATTCATACCTATAGTCCATGAAAAAGCCATAAAAAAGTTAGATCTGTTCATCCTTTATCCAAGCCATCCGAGCCTTTGCAATTTTCTATTCATTGCTTGTATAGTTGAATTATCGGTTGCATCGTCGTGTCGGTTGCTGGTCTTAGTGTCTAGTTCCTTTAGAGTTTGAGTTCTGTTCACATTAGTCACGCCGCCGCTGCATCATTATCCCTTCCGCTGTCCACCATCCCATCTATTAATTTCCACCACGTGCTACGCGCTGTTCATTGTCATAATCATAGTTGAGGTCATTCACATCTTCGCCTGATCCAATCTGCATCTTATCTAGTTTGTCTTGGAAAGAGGGAGAAAAAAAGAGAGAGAAAAAAGGAAAGAAAAAAAAACAAAAAGAGAGAGAAAAAAAAAAAAAGTGTGAGAAAAAAAAGAGAAAAAAAATCGTATCTATCAAGAATCAACCTCGTACCTGAATTCGGATTGGAATCTATTTTGCGCACTGTTCAGTAAAACAGGTGTATCTTCCTCATACGAACTCCGTTTTGGCTCCGTGAGTACTCAAATTGAAGCTAGCGACGAGCCGCATCTAAATAGTTGCAGAAGCTAGTTCAATATTTGCCACCTCAAAATCGTCTTCTAAATAGGTCTTTTTGCCCTCCGAAGTTCATGAACACAGCTTGTTCCAATTTTTCAGGCCAGTTTTAGAATTCTTTGACTCCTCATATCAACTCGGAATTGAGTGATTCTTTTTGCATTGGAAAGCTTGAGTTAGTAGCATTCTTTGAAAATTTATTAGAAAATTGGCTCAAACTTTTCAAGAGGATAGTTGGAGAGAGAGTTGTTGTATATCCTGTTTGGCAGTTGTTTTCCATCATTATCTTTACTGCCATTGCGATCTTCACTTATATCTTGCTGTCCAGAGCTACTTAATATCCTTCATTGATGCTAGTTGTGCTACGCCGTGACCTCATTAGTGTTCTAGGCTCGCGTCTCTAGTCCGGTCTAGCCTTTGACCAGACAAGATCCGTCGTTGAGCGTTTATTCAACATTGCATCTTTGAATTGATTATTGCTAATCTTTTGCTACCATATATAGCCAACCCAGCTCCACATATTTCTACACCGTGTATACATACGTTCCCCTGGCAATCGCTTTACACAATCTTCAGAGTTACTTGACACCGCTGGTTGCCTGTCACCACCTGCCGCATGGTCTCTTTCGTTAGCCACATTTCAGATTAAGCAACGCCGAGGACGGCTTTGGTTTCAAGAAGGGGAGGATGATGAGGACATGACTACCTTGGATAAGACCAAAAATATTGCATACATGCATATTTGTCAGGTGATTTCTAGTGCAAACTATTCAATAATATATTTATGTTATCCAGAACCAAAATACTTCACATACTTTTGTGTCTTGTCTAATTGCAGGTGTATGGGACATTTGTACAATCCACATATGAAGATAAGGGAAAATGAGAAGTTTAGGTGCTGTTCGAAAAGTCTTCTCACGTCACTTTTGGGCCAAAAGAAGATAGAGTCCAAGTCTCTCACGTTCTGGATTCAGATTCGGACTGCACAGACATACCTGACTCAAAACGCCAACAACTTTTTCATACGGACTCCGAATTGTGTGATTCTTTTTTTGTTGGAAAGTAGATTTCATGCGCCTTCCATCACAATTGGAATCTCCTTAAAATCCGTCCGGAGCGTTGAGTTATGGACGAAACAATCTGACGCTGCACCAGAATCCGAGTCAAACTACAAGTCCAAAGGTGTTACGTCACCTCCACTTGGGCCCATTGGCCTTGTACGACCTAGGGTTAGTTTTAGGCTGCCTTGGGACGTCCTCCCACCTCCTTGGCCGCCACCCCTTGCTCCTATATAAGTAGATCCATCTAGTAGCTTTTCCCTTGGGATTTGTTTAGTTAAAAGTTAGCCATTGCAACTTCGTGTACTTCGTTTGTGTCCAACGACCAGACCAAGACCGCTTACGGAGGGGTCCGAAACTAACACTTATGTATTTCGAAATTACATGCGCCTGGCCCAATAATAAGGTGACGCAACACCTAGAATAGCCTCTGGACGAAATTTATGAAGTGGCATCTTGTATATTTCGTCCAAGGCTTCATGCACTCCTTATGGTGGCTTCAAAGTCCTGAAATCATCACTTGTAACTCCGTTCTTGTCCCCCTTGCGCATGCCATCATCTCCATGCTTGTTCTTGCTCCAATGTTCATCCTTCTCCAAGCTAGGCCCTTCATTTGTAAGCAAAACAAATGTATCAATTTAAGCGACATCATATTCTCATGAACATTAGAATCATTACCAAGAAAAGAAAGTACCAGTAATTTAGTTGGCGCAAGCTCTAGTAATTGGTCCAAGTATGTATAGCAGCAGGGCTGTGGGTGTAACAATGGCCCTCGCTGCTATACATACTCTTGGACCAATTACTAGAGCTCACAAGACGCCAACTAAATTACTGTACTTTCGTTTCTTGGTAATGATTCTAATGTTCATGAGAATATGATGCTGCTTAAATTGGATACATTTGTTTTGCTTACAAATGAAGGGCCTAGCTTGGAGAAGGATGAACATTGGAGCAAGAACAAGCATGGAGATGATGGCATGCAAGGGGGACAAGAATGGAGTTACAAGTGATGATTTCAGGACTTTGAAGCCACCATAATGAGTGCATGAAGCCTTGGACGAAATATACAAGATGCCACTTCATAAATTTCGTCCAGAGGCTATTCTAGGTGCTGCGTCACCTTATTATTGGGCCAGCCCATGTAATTTCGAAATACATTAGTATAGGCTATTTTAGAGTCCGTATGTGTGGGGAAACAGGAGATAGGGTTAGTTTGGACCCCTCCACCAAGGGCCATGAAATTCTCCCCTCTTCCTCCATATATACAGCCCTTAGGGCACCGTTTAGACTTTGGGTTTTGTTTAGATCAAAGTTCGCCATAGCTGCAACTTCGCGCATTTCGTTTGTGTTCAAGGACCGGACAAAGGCGCCACAGAACCCCACCTTGATCAATAAAGCTTTCATCTTATATTCGCAATATCCAGATTGCAATCTCAGTTTCTTGCTTGTTCTTCGTTTGCTCGCAGGAAATAGACCCTCGTGGTCGGGTTGATCGTGCTCGGCGTGGTCAATAACCTCTCGGAGTTGGTTTAGCGATTGCTAAGGCGCGACGTCCTCGACGTTCAGTAGTCGGATCGTCAAAGTCGACTTCCACCAAAGCGAAATCCACCATCTCATCGAAAGACGGACACCTCTGCCTCTATCAAGTGGTATCAGATTTCCAGGTTGCTCGGTGAGATTTTACAGTTTTTTCGTAGTTTAGATCGAGTCTGTTCTTCATACCTACAGTCCACGAAAAAGCCAAAAAAAATTAGGGTTAGGTCATCATATCCGAACCAATCGAGCCTTTGCATAATCTTTTTCGTATTTGCGTTGTTGAATTTGCGGTTGCATCGTCGTGTCTAGTTGCTGGTCTTAGAGTCTAGTCTTTTAGAGTTTGAGTTCGGTCATAAGTTGTCACGCCGCCGCACCATCATCATCGCCCGCCATCTACCACCACCGCTTATCCGCCACCGCTTCAATCCGTATCCATATACCGCCGCTGCCATATACCACCACCGTTGCCATATACCACCACCATATATCCACCACCAATCCGAGTTCCTTGCGTATTCGATTTGTTTTGGGATCCATCTAAATTCGATTCGTGTTTCCTTGTGCGAGTAGGTTTGATTCCAGCAATCTTTTGCCGTCCGAGAAGAGGTTGGTTTCAAAAAAAAGTCCGAAACCACCCTCCGCTTAGGCCCAAAATTTTCCAAAACGCACGGGATAAAAAATTTTCGGCTATCCTATTTTAGGTGTTTCTAAGCGTATTGAGCGATCGCCGTTATAGAAAGTTTTTTGACCCGTTTCAGTTTTGGGTCAGGCGATCAAAAAAAAAAATTGGTCGAAAAAATTTCGTGCCCATCTGTCGGTTTGACTGGGAAGAGTTTTGAGACACTCGCCATTATAGTGATTTTTCGCAAAAAAAAAAAGCAGCGCAAAAAAAAAAAGCAGCAAAAAAAAAAAGAGCGAAAAAAAAATTCAGAGTGTGCTTTTCCTTTGTTTACGTGCAGCGCCATGATTTTGTTAGTGTTCTAGGCTCGCGTCTCTAGCACGGTCTAGCCTAGGACCAGCACAGTACCGTCGTTGAGCGTTTATTCAACTTTGCATCTCTGATTTGATTATTGTCGACCCTTTTGCTACCATATTATAAGCCTTCCCAGCTCCACATACATCTCGTCGTGCGTTTGATTCTCCCCGTAATCGCTATAGCCAAGCTTTGAGAGTTTTGACTACAACGGTTGCCGATCACCACCGCCTTTGGGTAAGAACTGGTAAGAATTTGAGATTTGCTTCACGGATTTGTGTTGTCCACCACACCACCACCACCACTTCCTAGTAGTCTCAGAGGATCATATTCTTGTGTGTTTCTATTGCTGCTAACCATGGCAGGAACACAGCCGATGAGACTGATTGGGAGAAACGACAAACAAACAGCTACATGATAAGTTTCAGCAAATGATGATTGGACAGGTGCAAGATGTGGTAAACAGATTTGACGAGGCCATGGAGAAGATAGATGGCATTGAGAAGACGTTTGAAACAAAGCTTGATAGCAAGTTTGATGAATTGCTCGCTGCGTTTTCCACAACCACCGCCGGCTGCACCTATCGCACCTCCGCAACGACAACAACTACGCCCCTTCCGAATCAAGTATGGACGAGCTCAGCGTGTTCCTCTTGAGCGAGGACAAAATTCTGGTGCCACTGCCTCTGCTGTTGGTGCTTCTTTGGCTCGCCTCTGCTGCTGCTGGTACCGACGAGGATGATTATGTGGCAGATTACGAGGATGAGGTTGATCAACATCGAACTACGTGCAACCACCAGCACCACAACCACCGGTCGTCCACATGCAAATAATGGCAATGTTAGGGCTCCCCTCAGTGCGAGATCATGACCATCTCCCTAAACTGAAATTGAATATTCCACCATTTGAGGGTAGATATGTTCCGATATATATCTTACTTGGGAGTTAGAAACTGAACAACGATTTACATGTTTACAATATCCTTAGGAGAGACGTGTTCCTGCTGCTGTTTGTGCTTTCACTAGCTTTGCATGTGTTTGGTGGTCCGAACATTGTAGATTATATCCTGTTCCAGCTACTTGGGCTGCTTTGAAAACTGCTATGCGTACTCGTTGGGTTCCACCATATTATCAACGTGAATTACTTCAAAAATTGCAGCGTTTAAGACAAGGAAAAATTCAGAGAAGAATATTATCGGGAATTACAAACCTGGCTTGATTAGATGTGGTATTGTTGAGGAGAATGAAGCTATGCTTGCACGTTTTTGGGTGGATTAAATAGAGATTCAGACCATTCTAGACTATAAGGATTATAATAATATCACTCGCTTATTCCATCTTGCTTGTAAAGCTGAACGTGAAGTGCAGGATCGATAGGCATTGGCGCCGCACTAACTTTTCTCGCAGGTCGACCTTCATCGTGGACACCACGTGCATCATCTACTTCCACCGCACCATCACCTCCTTGGTGCCACCTCCAACCGTGATACAAGAAAGGGCACAACCACCACTATCTCGCCAAGAGCACACTGCCGGGCCTGCACAGAGCTCTTCTTCTTCCATGGCGTCAACAGGGCACACAAGTGATATTATTTGTCGTCGTTGTAAGGGAAGAGGACGTTTTGCGAGAGAATGCAAGTCTCAGCGTGTGATGATTGCTACTGAGGATGGTGGGTATGAGTCCGCTAGTGACTATGATGAGGAGAGTTTGGCTCTTATTACACATGAGGAACACGATGGAGATGATTTCGATCATGAGACACAATACATGGCTGTCAAGATCTTGTGGTATGATTGTTTAGTTGCTCAACGTGTTTTGAGTGTGCAGGTTACACAAGCTGAGCAAAATCAGAGGCATAATTTGTTTCATACAAAGGGAGTTGTGAAGGAACGTTCTATTCAAGCGCCATCATAGATGGAGGGAGCTGCAACAACTTGGCTAGCATGGAGATGGTGGAGAAGCTATCTCTCACCACAAGACCACATCCACATCCTTACTACATCCAATGGTTCAACAACAGCGGCAAGGTGAAGGTAACACGTCTGTTAGTGTGCATTTTAGTATCTCTACATATGCTGATTATGTTGATTGTGATGTGGTACCTATGCAAGCATGTTCCTTGTTACTTGGTAGACCATGGCAATTTGATAAAAATTCTGTACACCATGGTAGAAACAATCAAGATACTCTTGTTCATAAGGATAAAAATATTACTTTGCTTCCTATGACTCCTGAGTCCATTTTGAAAGATGATATTAATAGAGCTAATAAAGCAAAACAGAGAAAAATAAGAGTGAAAATCAGATTGTGGCAAAAGATTTTGAGCAACACATGAAGCCTAATAATAAACCATCTCTGTTGCTTCGAAATTAAATTGAAAAGTGCATGTTTACTTGCCACCAAATCTGATATTGATGAGCTAGATTTTAGCAAATCTATTTGCTATGCTTTTGTGTGCAAAGAGGCATTATTTTCATTCGAGGACGTGCCTTCCTCTTTGCCCCTGCTGTCACTAACATTTTGCAGAGTTCGCCGACGTCTTTCCACAAGACGTGCCACCGGATTACCACCTATTCGAGGGATTGAGCATCAAATTGACTTAATTCGGTGCATCATTACCCAACCGGCACCATACCGCACCAATCCAGAGGAGACGAAGGAGATTATGCGTCAAGTATGTGAGCTGCTCGACAAAGATTATATACGCGAATCCCTTAGTCCTTGTGCTGTTCCTATTATTCTAGTGCCGAAAAAGGATGGTACGTCACGTATGTGTGTTGATTGTAGAGGCATCAATAATATTACTATTCGTTATCGCCACCCTATTCCTAGGCTAGATGATATGCTTGATGAATTGAGTGGCTCTACAATATTCTCCAAAGTTGATTTGCGAGTGGATACCATCAAATTCGTATGAAATTGGGAGATGAATGGAAAACAGCATTTAAAACTAAGTTTGGATTATATGAGTGGTTAGTCATGCCTTTTGGGTTAACTAATGCACCTAGTACTTTCATGAGATTAATGAACGAAGTTTTACGTGCTTTCATTGGACGATTTGTGGTAGTCTATTTTGATGATATACTGATTTATAGCAAATCTTTGGAAGAACATTTGGAACATTTACGTGCTGTTTTTAATGCTCTACGTGATGCACGCTTGTTTGGTAACCTTGGGAAGTGCACCTTTTGCACCGACCGAGTATCTTTTCTTGGCTATGTTGTTACTCCACAGGGAATTGAAGTTGATAAAGCCAAGATTGAAGCTATTGAGAGTTGGCCGCAGCCCAAAACGGTCACACAAGTGAGGAGTTTCCTTGGCCTCGCTGGTTTCTATAGGCGTTTTGTGAGAGATTTCAGCACCATTGCTGCACCTCTCAATGAGCTTACAAAGAAGGATGTGCCTTCTGTTTGGGGTACCGCACAGGAAGAAGCCTTCACGATATTAAAAGATAAGTTGACACATGCTCCTTTACTCCAACTTCCTGATTTTAATAAGACTTTTGAGCTTGAATGTGATGCTAGTGGAATTGGATTAGGAGGTGTGTTATTACAAGATGGCAAACCTGTTGCATACTTTTCTGAAAAATTGAGTGGGCCTAGTCTGAATTACTCTACTTATGATAAAGAATTATATGCTCTTGTTAGGACTTTAGAAACATGGCAACATTATTTATGGCCCAAAGAATTTGTTATACATTTCGATCATGAATCTTTGAAACATATTAAAAGTCAAGCTAAACTGAATCGTAGACATGCTAAATGGGTTGAATTCATTGAGACTTTCCTTATGTCATTAAACACAAGAAGGGTAAAGAAAATGTTATTCTGATGCATTGTCTCGTCGCTATACTATGCTTTCACAACTTGACTTCAAAATATTTGGTTTGGAGACCATCAAAGATCAATATGTGCATGATGCTGATTTTAAAGATGTATTGCAGAATTGTAAAGAAGGAAGAACATGGAACAAGTTTGTCGTTAATGATGGATTTGTGTTTCGTGCTAACAAGCTATGCATTCCAGCTAGCTCCGTTCGTCTTTTGTTGTTGCAGGAGGCGCATGGAGGAGGACTAATGGGACACTTTGGCGTGAAGAAGACGGAGGACGTACTTGCTACACATTTCTTTTGGCCAAAGATGAGACGAGATGTTGAGCGTTTTATTGCTCGCTGCACTACATGTCAAAAAGCTAAGTCACGACTCAATCCTCATGGTTTATATATGCCTTTGCCTGTACCTAGTGTTCCTTGGGAGGATATATCGATGGACTTTGTTTTAGGTTTACCTAGAACAAAGAAGGGGAGGGATAGCATATTTGTTGTCGTGGATAGATTCTCGAAAATGGCACACTTTATACCATGTCATAAAAGCGATGATGTCAATGTTGCTGATTTATTCTTTCGTGAAATTATTCGCTTGCATGGTGTGCCAAATACTATTGTTTCAGATCGTGATACTAAATTTCTTAGCCACTTTTGGAGATGTTTATGGGCTAAGTTGGGGACTAAACTGCTTTTAGTACTACTTGTCACCCCAAACCGATGGACAAACTGAAGTAGTCAATAGAACATTGTCTACTATGCTTAGGGCTGTTCTAAAGAAAAATAAGAAAATGTGGGAGGAATGCTTGCCTCATATTGAATTTGCTTATAATCGTTCATTGCATTCTACTACTAAGATGTGCCCTTTTCAATTTGTGTATGGTTTCCTACCTCGTGCACCTATTGATTTGTTGCCTCTTCCATCTTCGGAGAAGGTTAATTTTGATGCTAAAGAACGTGCTGAATTGATTTTAAAAATGCATGAGTTAACTAAGGAAAACATTGAGCGTATGAATGCTAAATATAAACTTGCTGGAGATAAGGGTAGAAAACATGTTGTGTTTGCACGGAGATCTTGTTTGGTTACATTTGCGTAAGGATAGATTTCTGATTTGCGCAAATCAAAGCTAATGCCACGTGCTGCTGGTCCCTTTAAGGTGTTGGAGAAAGTAAATGATAATGCATATAAACTTGAGTTGCTGCAGATTTTGGGTTAGTCCCACTTTTAACATTGCAGATTTGAAGCCATATTTGGGTGAGGAAGATGAACTTCCGTCGAGGACGACGTCATTTCAAGAAGGGAGGATGATGAGGACATCAATACCATTGTTACACCCACAGCCCCCGCTGCTATACATCTTGGACCAATTACTAGAGCTCAAGACGCCAACTAAATTACCGTGTACTTTCGTTTCTTGGTAATGATTCTAATGTTCATGAGAATATGATTTGGCTAAATTGGATACATTTGTTTTGCTTACAAATGAAGGGCCTAGCTTGGAGAAGGATGAACATTGGAGCAAGAACAAGCATGGAGATGATGGCATGTGCAAGGGGACAAGAATGGAGTTACAAGTGATGATTTCAGGACTTTGAAGCCACCATAATGAGTGCATGAAGCCTTGGACGAAATATACAAGATGCCACTTCATAAATTTCGTCCAGAGGCTATTCTAGGTGTGCGTCACCTTATTATTGGGCCAGGCCCATGTAATTTCGAAATACATTAGCATAGGCTATTTTAGAGTCCGTATGTGTGGGGAAACAGAGATAGGGTTAGTTTGGACCCCTCCACCAAGGGCCACGAAATTCTCCCCTCTTCCTCCATATATACAGCCCTTAGGGCACCGTTTAGACTTTGGGTTTTGTTTAGATCAAAAGTTCGCCATAGCTGCAACTTCGCGCATTTCGTTTGTGTTCAACGACCGCACAAAGGCGTCCACAGTAACCCCACCTTGATCAATAAAGCTTTCATCTTATATTCGCAATATCCAGATTGCAATCTCAGTTTCTTGCTTGTTCTTCGTTTGCTCGCAGGAAATAGACCCTCGTGGTCGTTGATCGTGCTCGGCGTGGTCAATAACCTCTCGGAGTTGGTTTAGCGATTGCTAAGGCGCGACGTCCTCGCACGTTCGTAGTCGGATCGTCAAAGTCGACTTCCACCAAAGCGAAATCCACCATCTCATCGAAAGACGGGACACCTCTGCCTCTATCACGCGACGTCCTCGCACGTTCGTAGTCGGATCGTCAAAGTCTACTTCCACCAAAGCGAAATCCACCATCTCATCGAAAGACGGGACACCTTTGCCTCTATCAACCTGAGTGTATACAAGGTCCACGCATGAGGTAGTAGCCATGTCTCATATGCGGAAAGCGACGGTTCGAAGAGGAGTGAATTCACCTTGTGTCCGATGGCGCATAGTCGAGGTCTCATCTTATGTATCCTTGGGGCTTGGAGAGTAGTCGGAGTGTACATGGGGATGAACGTGGGATGGTCCGCATCATATCCCCCCCACCCTTGGGAAAGATCCGACCTCGGATCGTGATCCTCATCACCATGGAAACGGGTGTCATGGACGGACTTGTAGTGGGACGTAGGTGAATGCCTTGCGCAAGCCAAGTACTCCAAGGTGTCTCCGGTATGTTGTACATGCAAAATGAGGAAACACAAAGTACACTTGGAAATACAATGGTTAGCGCACACAAAGTGTCTATTAATTAAGCGTGAGTCCGTGCGAAGGGATAGTGCGTGACAAAGCGCATGATGCTTATCAAGATGATATAGAATGATATGCAAAGAATTCATGTGATAGTTAGCATGGTGCACAAAGCGACAAATTCTACCATTGTGCAAAATGATGTCATAGAGGGACGGTTCATCAATAGCATGAATATGGCAATGGATGCTCAATTTGTGTAAGCTATCATGCAATTGATGGTGGACAATATGATCATGATGTATGAATATGCCATCAAGGTAGATCACAACAAATTTGCTAGGAAATGCACAAGCTCATATATCATGGATGACATGGAAATAGATGCAACAAGGCGAGAACAATGTGAGTCAATCCATGCACGGGGTGCAAACTTGTGGTGAGTATGATATGTCCATCGAGCATGACATGTATGAGCACAATCAACAAATATGGAGGTGTTGGTGTACCGAAGCTCGTTGTCGAGGCATGAGCGGAATTCTAACGGTGCATCCAATAAGTGTGAGCGCTCCTCAATGTGAAGGTCCACGTAGCCAATCTCCAATGTCGCTCCTCCGATCACTTTAGGAGTGTCTCAAGGATGATGGAGTCGCGCATCTTGTATGCCTTCACATAACCAATATGTCTCGTGGTGGTCCCGCCTTGTAAATCCTTCAAAATGAAAGAACATGACAAACACTTGGAAAAACAAATGAGGGTAGCAAAATGGCAAAACCGATCATTCGTGTGGTAAGATACCCAACAAGTGTGTGTATTATGCTCATCATAAGAAATGACAAGGTAGTATTGCATAGTATGTAGGCATATGATGCGAGAACAACCAAATGCAATAGGCTCAATCAAACAAA
This sequence comes from Aegilops speltoides, assembly GCA_021437245.1. Classification (NCBI taxonomy): domain Eukaryota; kingdom Viridiplantae; phylum Streptophyta; class Magnoliopsida; order Poales; family Poaceae; genus Aegilops; species Aegilops speltoides. The sequence goes on along the minus strand of CM038142.1, from coordinate 261,181,579 downwards.
CATGCATCACAAGTAGAGTGTCCAAGTCTCCAAGATCAATAAGCATAGTAAGTTGGCACTCAATACAAGGTGATATGAGAGATGCAACTAATGGAGACAAGAGGCAATGATCATGACGAATCAAGTGAGGGGCATCAACATCTATGTCATCAACCCAAGAAAGCAAGTGATAGTGGAACATGGGAGATGCAACATAGCAAGCAATCATAGTGATCAAGTCAAGCAAGCTAGTAGTGCGAAGATGCAACATACTAGAAGGAATCATGGCAAGCATGTAATGTGTGCAAATAGTCGGCATGAATAATTCACATGTCATAGCACAAGCATGAAAGCAAGATATGAGTAAAATGTCATCAATGTATTGGCGAGAGACCATATGTAAATAGCAATGGGGCATCATGAATCTCCCAACACAACAAGCAGCAATAGCATGGGGCACATGATAAACATGGCAATAGTAACAAGGATCTCCACCAAGCATGCAAATACACATAGAAGTAGCATAATGATTAAACATGGGTATATGCAAGCAAGGGTCACAATTGCATGGCAAAGGCATAAGGATAACATGCAAAGTGAACACGATAGTATGGGCAGAAGGTGACAAGTGGTAAATGTCCCGTAGCTATGCGAGAGCCAAGTAGAGGAGATGCGTGTAGTCCTTGCGCGAAGAGAACGGTGGGAAGCATAGTCCACGGGATCCCAAAGCATCGTTGCTCTCAAGAGCTCGTTTCGTCAACTCTTGGGATTGAGAGGTTGACGAGTATACGTGAGTACCTACACAAAACAAAGACAAAGGGAAAATTGTGTGTGCGTGGTAGATGTACACATCATCCATCATGATGCGCACGTGCATGTGTCGGTTAGCACCAAATAGCCAATGCTCAAATAAATGAGATGCGTGATATAGAAACATGCCATCCATCATGAGAGGTTTGTTATTATGTATCGCATAATGGAGACTCAAATTGTGTAATGCCTCATCAGGTATTTCTAGAGCATTGTTGTTCATGGAATGCATATGGTGCAGGCAATTATGGGAATCATGCAAAGTATGAAATGCATCAAGATCTCCTAATATGTATGAGGAAACTATGGGGGTCTCCTCATGAGCAAGAGTAGTAACATCACGTGGAGAGTATTGACAACATCCAAAACAATGCATATTTGGGACAATGTGATCATGGCATGACATAGTAGATGAATTGCACAAATCATGTAAAGGAAGCATGGCAATATCATCACATGAAAAACAAAAGCCAATGACCATCAACTCGTCATCTATGCCATAAGTGCAAATGGGATTGATTTTAATGGGGCTTGCATAGTTACTATGTTGAGATTGTAGGGATGCAATATGGGAGATCTCACTCATAGCATATGACAAGTTCAATGGATTGTCAAACATGAAGTGACCAATAGAATTTTCACATGATATCCTATGAAGCATAGCATCACAACTAGGCAACTCAATATGCTCATCATCATATTCATCATTAATAGGTAAGTCAAGGCATGAAGGAGTTTCACTAGCATGAAGCATGGTAATAGGTGGGTCAACATCATGGGAGCAATCATCGCCAAGGGAGTCCACTAGTGGGACAAGAGAAGCACCATCACCTATGTTACCTTTGGAGTGTCGCTCATGTGTTGTAGGTGAGGTGTTGAAGATCGCCTCGTTGTCATCTTCATCTTGATGGAACCATGTGGGGGGTGCATCATCGTCCATCATGGCCATCGGTTTCTCCATAGGAGGTATGGACTCATCAATGGTAGGCGTGTCGTCATGTAGGAGACCTAGCACCAAAGGAGAGAACACACTAGGAGTAGAGGTTAAGTCGTTAGAAATCATGGTGGCCTCACATGCCGTGTCAACTACCTCACTCACTAAGTGTTGTGGCTCACTCACTCCCTCAAGGATGCATTCACTCATATTGTTGGTGGAGTCACTCAAATGGCGCTCAACCTCACATAGGATGTGTGGCATGCTCTCATGTGTGGGGCTAGTGGTGGTCACACTCATCCTCTCATAGGAAATGCTCTCAATGTCACGTATGGTGGAGTCACTCATGTCACTCATGTGGTGGTGGCTCTCCTCACATGGCACTTGGGGCATCTCGACATATGTGGGTGTCGGAGAGATGTTGGTGGAAATGTCTCCATGCTCAACTCCTATCGCCATGGTCGAAGGGGATGGCCCTTGCTCGACCTTCTTGTCGCCGTTTTGGTGTTGGAGGTCCATATGATGTGGCACCTCATAGCTCGTCTCCATGACCGAAGGGAGTTTCCCATGCTCGGCCATCTTCCTTGGGGGGCTTCCGAAGATGTAAGTGTCACCCTCTCTCGTAGGTAGTCGCCTTGGACTTGATGAAGTCGATGTAGGCGTACTCGTGGGAAGTAGGCGAAGATGCCGTACGTCCAAAGGCGAAGATGCCTTGAGAACACTTGGCGAAGATGCCGAAGTGGTTGATGTAGCCGTAGCGCCGTCTTGGTGGTGGTCGTCTCGCGGTCTTCTTTTGTGCTCTTGAAGCTTGGACTTGGCGTGAATTAGGTCTTGTTGGGACTTGTGCATTTGCGCTTGTCGTTGTCGTGCACATGTTGCTTGGAGGTGACTTGGCCTTCATGGCGATGTGGATCGTGAACGTGATGATGATCGCCATGTAGATGTGGACGAGGACGATTTGCACTTGCATCTTTTTCGCGCTCCGAAGACTTGTGGCTTGACCGTCGTCGTCTTGGGGATGATGAAGGGGAAGAAGACTTGATCAAGGCTCTAATCTCCTCCATCCTTGCATCTTGCTCCTCTTTATGTGCGGCAAGCTTCTTGTCGATGTAGTCCCTTTTCCTTGCTTCGGAGTGACGAATGTCGATGGAGATGTTCTCGATCGCGCCTCGCAATCTTGATTGTGCGCCTTGCATTTGTCGTTGTAGATCAAGATAGACGCTTTGGAGATGTAGTTGTTCACGCCGTCGTTGTTGTCAGAGACCGGAGAGGGAATGCCTTGCCTATCCATCACAAGACTCGAGCAAATATGAGTGGGAGAAAGAGAAGAACGATACCAATGTACCTTTGACCAAAGTTGAAGATGAATCAAGTTCACTCAAATGTGGACAATGAAATAGCACTATTGGTACCAATCCTTGTCGGTTCTCACACCTACACAAGTAAAGCTTATAGTGGAGCTCGGTGAGGATAGTGGCACAAAAATTTAATGCAAAATGTTAGCAAGAGTCAATAATGTTGAAAAAGATTCACAAATTCGCAAGTGAAACAAATGGACCAATAGCAAAGAATGGCACACGGAAACACACACACGGATAGATAAATGGGTTCGTGCAACCAAGGAATGAGCTCAAAATGTGGAATCCACCAAAACGCTCGTGTTGCACAACTCAAGAGAGACGCTAGCATGATTGCTCAATAGGCGGATACGACACTCGTGCACAACCTATAAGATGCAAAATGGATATTCTTTCTATCCCAAGTATGCTATGTATGTATGGTTCCCGGTGTTTCTCTCAAGCATGATATCATATGATGTAGATTTGTCAATCTTATGTGCAATGGGTATGATGCTATGGCACTTGCTCACGAGCTCTTTGCACTCTTTTTGCTTAAAAGCTTTTTTTTCTCAATGGCCACTTATGCACAATGCACAAACCAAGATAGCTATTGTGTATATGCGGGAACGATATTGTGACACAATGTATTATTTGATACCAATATGATATGGTATGTATGCAATGGAATGGTGGATCACTAATGTGCACAAGTAACGTTGCCGGCAATACTCAAATGGCTAGTCTCGATAGGTAAGTGACGCAAAATGGGCTAGGGGTTAACAATGCAATTGCAAGGGTATATACAAAGGTGTCGTCGAGGTTACCGTCCTTTGCGATGATGAGTGGCGGTGTTCTTGGTGTAGATACCAAGATGATGGAGACTCGTCCATAAGTAGCCGAAACACCTTAGGAAACGGAAAAAACCACGAACTCAAAATCTCAAACGTCAAATGTCAAAATGGTGGTAGCGGAAAGCGGTGGTGGTTTTGCACTAGGTAATGCGGAAGTGGAATGATGGGCTATACACGAGGCGGAGTTGAAGTTGTCGTCCCTAAGTAGCCGAAACACCTTAGGAGACACAAGCCACAACTCAAACAAGCTCAAACAACAATTGGGTTAAGTTTGGGTGGCGAAAGTGTATGGTGGGCATGCGGAAGTGGTGGTGGTGGTTGATGAAGAAGCAATTGTCCCTAAGTAGCCTAAACACCTTAGGAGACTCCAATCACCACACAAACAACCACATATGCAATGGGGAACAAAATGGGTTAGGTTGCGGAAGTTGGTGGTGGCTATGCGGATGATATGGTGGAGGGCCTAGGCAAAGTTGCCAAATTTCAGAAAATATGATGGAGTCAAATGATGTTGGTGGTATTTTTGTGGGATGGGGGATGTCAAGAGCTTCAAAACGAGCTAAAGAACGTCAAAATCGGAGTTCGGATGAATTAGTTATGGCCAAAACAAAATTTCAGCCGAGTCAGTGTCAGGGTTAACCGGACATCCGGGAGGAGGTCCGGATGATCCGGGCTAGGTCCGGATGATCCGGGAGTATAGCCGGATGATCCGGGTTTGTCAGCGCCGGTTCTGTTTTCTGGGTGCGTGGGGTATCCGGACGTCTGGGGGGGGGGGCGTCCAGCTGATCTGGGCTTGGTCCGGATGATCCGGGAGAAGGTCCGGATGATCCGGGCAAGTCAATCCGCTCGAGATTTGCTCTCGGGGGCGAATTTTTGTGCGGAAATGGTTGATTTTCGGGGCAAAATTTGAGGGATTTCGTGGATGGAAGGTGGGGAAACTTGGGGAGATGCTAGATCCACTTGAAACCAAGCAAAATCCATGGATCAAAATCAACAAAACATCATCAAAACTAACAAATCACAAAAAAAGTTGCGGGCTATTTTTGGTGGGGATTTTCGGATTTAGGACGAAAACAACAAAATCAAGCTAGAAAAAGAGGGGTAGGGGCTCCAAAACGTGATCAACCTGGCTCATGATACCATATGATGTAGGGTGGAACCCTAATTCGTCGATCTTTCACGTTTGGAGGGGATCCTACGGAGGGAACACGAAGAACACGCGGAAGCACGAGGGGAAACACGGGGAAAACTAGGGAGGAACACTCAAAGGATACAAAGGAACCGTTCATCTCCCGGAGGAGGTCTTGAATCCACGAGGGGATCTTCCCAAAGAGGGGTCTTGTATCCGATGAGGGATCTTCTCCTAGACGGAGGTCCTGATCTCCGAGGAGAAGTAACCGAGTGGATGAGCAAAGGCTCTCACACAAATATGAGCTAATCCAATGCTGAGTCTCAAAGTGAGGAGAGGGGGTCCTATTTATAGACTAGGGGGCGAAGGGGTACATGGGCTCAGCCCAAGTCGCGCACACAGGCGGGGTCCGGATGATCCGGATGGTGGCCCGGATGATTCGGGCGTCGGGGGTCCGGATGATCCGGGCAACCGTCCGGATGATCCGGCTTCGTCGAGGGGCTTCTGTTGTCTTCGGCGCCGTTACCCGGATTATCCGGGGGAGGGTCCGGATGATCCGGCTGGACTCGGATGACCCGGACGGCGGTTCGGATGTCCGGCCTGTCTCCAACAGCCGCTCCATCTTCTTCTTCTCCTTTCTTCCGTCTTCCCTTCCATGCTTGGCCTTGGTCCTTGGATTCTCCTTGGTCATCTTGGTTGTACCTGAGTGTATACAAGGTCCACGCATGAGGTAGTAGCCATGTCTCATATGCTGAAAGCGACGGTTCGAGAGGAGTGAATTCACCTTGTGTCCGATGGCGCATAGTCGAGGTCTCATCTTATGTATCCTTGGGGCTTGGAGAGTAGTCGGAGTGTACATGGGGATGAACGTGGGATGCTCCGCATCAATATATCTATGGACTTTGTTTTAGGTTTACCTAGAACAAAGAAGGGAAGGGATAGCATATTTGTTGTCGTGGATAGATTCTCCAAAATGGCACACTTTATACCATGTCACAAAAGCGATGATGCTGTTAATGTTGTTGATTTGTTCTTTCGTGAAATTATTCGCTTGCATGGTGTGCCAAATACTATTGTTTCAGATCGTGATACTAAATTTCTTAGCCACTTTTGGAGATGTTTATGGGCTAAGTTGGCGACTAAACTGCTTTTTAGTACTACTTGTCACCCCCAAACTGATGGACAAACTGAAGTAGTCAATAGAACATTGTCTACTATGCTTAGGGCTGTTCTAAAGAATAATAAGAAAATGTGGGAGGAATGCTTGCCTCATATTGAATTTGCTTATAATCGTTCATTGCATTCTACTACTAAGATGTGCCCTTTTGAAGTTGTGTATGGTTTCCTACCTCGTGCACCTATTGATTTGTTGCCTCTTCCATCTTCGGAGAAGGTTAATTTTGATGCTAAAGAACGTGTTGAATTGATTTTAAAAATGCATGAGTTAACTAAGGAAAACATTGAGCGTATGAATGCTAAATATAAACTTGCTGGAGATAAGGGTAGAAAGCATGTTGTGTTTGCATCTGGAGATCTTGTTTGGTTACATTTGCGTAAGGATAGATTTCCTGATTTGCACAAATCAAAGCTAATGCCACGTGCTGCTGGTCCCTTTAAGGTGTTGGAGAAAGTAAATGATAATGCATATAAACTTGAGCTGCCTGCAGATTTTGGGGTTAGTCCCACTTTTAACATTGCAGATTTGAAGCCATATTTGGGTGAGGAAGATGAACTTCCATCGAGGACGACTTCATTTCAAGAAGGGGAGGATGATGAGGACATCAATACAATTGTTACACCCACAGCCCCTGCTGCTATACATACTGGACCAATTACTAGAGCTCCCGCATGCCAACTAAATTACCAGGTACTTTTAGTTCTTGGTAATGATTCTAATGCTCATGAGAATATGATGCTGCCTAAATTGGATACATTTGTTTTGCTTACAAATGAAGGGCCTAGCTTGGAGAAGGATGAACATTGGAGCAAGAACAAGCATGGAGATGATGGCATGCATAAGGGGGACAAGAACGGAGTTACAAGTGATGATTTCAGGACTTTGAAGCCACCATAATGAGTGCATGAAGCCTTGGACGAAATATACAAGATGCCACATCATAAATTTCGTCCAGAGGCTATTCTAGGTGCTGGGTCACCTTATTATTGGGCCAGGCCCATGTAATTTCGAAATACATAAGTATAAGCTATTTTTAGAGTCCGTATGTGTGGGGAAACAAGGGATAGGGTTAGTTTCGGACCCCTCCACCAAGGGCCACGAAATTCACCCCCTCTTCCTCCATATATACAGCCCTTAGGGCACCGTTTAGACTTTGGGTTTTGTTTAGATTAAAAGTTCGCCATAGCTGCAACTTCGCGTACTTCGTTTGTGTTCAACGACCAAACAAAGGCGTCACAGAACCCCACCTTGATCAATAAAGCTTTCATCTTATATTCGCAATATCTTGATTGCAATCTCAGTTTCTTGCTTGTTCTTCGTTTGCTCGCAGGAAACGGACCCTCGTGGTCAGGTTGATCGTGCTCCGGCATGGTCAATAACCTCTCGGAGTTGGTTTAGCGATTGCTAAGGCGCGACGTCCTCGCACGTTCGTAGTCGGATCGTCAAAGTCGACTTCCACCAAAGCGATATCCATCATATCATCGAAAGACGGGACACCTTTGCCTCTATCACGTTGTTCTTGTCGCTTGGTAGGTCGAGCTTGTAGGCGTTGTTGTTGTAGCGTGCTAACACCTTGAAGGGTCCATCGGCTCGAGGTAGAAGTTTGGACTTGCGCTCGTTGGGGAAGCGTTCCTTGCGAAGGTGTAGCCACACGAGATCGCCTATGTTGATGATCATGGGTTGCTTGTTGATGTTGAGCTTGGTCGCTAGTCGTTGTACTTGGCGCTCGATGGTGTTTCTTGTATCTTCATGCATCTTCTTGATGTAGCTTGCACGGGCACTTGTGTCGAGGTTGGTGCGCTCTTGTAGAGGTGGAGGTAGAATGTCCAATGGGGACAATGGGTTGAAGCCGTAGACGACCTCGAAGGGGGACTTGCCGGTCGTCGAATGTCTTGCGCGGTTGTAGGCGTACTCGGTGATGGGTAGACACGCCTCCCACTCCTTGATATTCTTCTTGATCAACACGTGAAGTAGAGTGGAGAGCGTCCGGTTCGTCAACTCCGTTTGGCAGTCGGTTTGAGGATGGTATGCGGATGAGAACAAGAGCTTGATTCCGAGCTTGGCACATAGGGTCTTCCAAAAGTAACTCAAGAACTTGACGTCGCGATCGGAGACGATTGTCTTTGGTACTCCATGTAGGCGCAAGATTTCCCTACAAAAGAGATTTGCAATATGTGAAGCATCGTCTACCTTGTTGCAAGGAATAAAATGTGCCATTTTAGAAAATCTATCCACAACAACAAACACGGAATCCATTCCATTTGAGTTCTAGGTAAACCAAGTACAAAGTCCATGCTAATGTCTTCCCAAGGTTGATATGGAATTGGAAGAGGCATGTAAAGACCATGAGATTGGGCTTTTGACTTAGCTTTGCGGCATGTAGAGCATCGGGTGGTAAAGCGTGAGACGTCTCGAAACATCTTGGGCCAAAAGTAGTTCTTGGAGAGCGTGGCGAAGGTCTTGTCGCGTCCAAAATGTCCCATGAGTCCACCTCCATGAGCCTCTTGCAAAAGGAGCAAACGAAGAGAAGACTCGGGTATGCATAGTTTGTTAGCTCTCATAAGATAACCATCCTTGAGGTAATATTGTTCCCAAGATGTATGCGTCAAACATTTAGCATAATGAGGTGCAAAAGATGGATCACTAGCATACAAATCTTTGATGTGCTCAAAGCCAATAACATTCAACTCAAGTTGGGTGACAAGCGTACATATGCGTGAAAGTGCATCGGCAACTACATTTTCCTTGCCCTTAATGTACTTGATCACATATGGGAAAGATTCAATAAATTCAATCCATTTGGCATGACGCTTGTTCAATTTAGTTTGACCTTTTAAGTATTTAAGCGTTTCATGATCGGTATGGATGACAAACTCATGAGGTCTAAGATAATGTTCCCAAACATGTAGGACACGCACTAAAGCATACAATTCTTTGTCATAGATGGGATAGTTAAGTTGAGCACCGGAGAGTTTTTCACTAAAATAAGCAATGACTCGTTTTTCTTGCATTAAAACTCCGCCAATTCCGGTACCACTTGCATCACAATGAACCTCAAAAGTTTTGTCAAAATTGGGCAAAGCAAGAATCGGAGCATGAGTAAGCAAAGACTTGAGCTCATCGAAAGCATTGGATTGCAAAGGTCCCCAAACAAAAGGAGTATTTTCTTACTCAAAGCATGCAAAGGAGCTGCAATAGTGCTAAAGTTTTTCACAAAGCGACGATAAAAACCTGCAAGACCAAGGAAACTTCGCACTTGTTGCAAATTGGTGGGTTGGGGCCAAGTTTTAATTGCTTTGATCTTAGTTTCATCAACATGGACACCCTTGGAAGAGACAACGAAACCCAAGAGAACTACTTTGTCAACGCCAAAAGTGCATTTTTTCAAGTTGGCATAAAGACTTTCTTTTCGAAGTGTTTGCAAAACAAGTTTAACATGATCAAGATGCTCTTTCATGGTTTTGCTAAACACAAGAATATCATCGAAGTAAACCACAACAAAGATTCCAATGTATGGACGAAGTACATGATGCATGAGACACACAAAAGTTCCGGGTGCTTCCGACAAACTCATAGGCATAACCAACCATTCATATAAGCCATATTTTGTTTTGAAAGCTGTTTTCCATTCATCACCCTCATGAATGCGGATTTGATAATAGCCACTTTTAAGATCAATTTTTGAGAAAAAGTTGGCTCCACTAAGTTCATCAAGCATAACATCTAAGCGAGGAATGGGATGCCTATAGTGCACGGTGATAGCATTTATAGGTCTACAATCGGAGCACAAGTGGAAACTTCCATCGGGCTTAGGCACAAGTATAATGGGTACGGCACAAGGGCTTAAGCTTTCACGTACATGACCGTTGTCGATTAGTTGTTGTACTTGCCGTTGAATCTCCTTGGTTTCTTCGGGATTGACACGGTATGGAGCTTTGTTTGGAAGTGGCGCTCCCGGGATGAGGTCAATTCGATGCTCAATGCCTCGTAGAGGAGGTAGACCCGGAGGTAGCTCATCGGGGAAAACATCTTGAAATTCCTGCAAAAGAGATTGAAACACCAAAGGTAGCTCATGAGTGGTGTTAGTTTTTTGTTCTCCATCCTTGCACACAAGGACAAAGTGCATCACACTCAATGGGTTCTCACACACTTCTCTCATCTCATGTTTGGTGGCGAATAGTATGAGGTTTTTCTCTCTAGGCGAAGAGGCGCTCAAATTTGGCTTGTGGCTCTCACTCACTTTTTGGTGGCTCACTTTCTCACTCTTCTCTCTTTTGTTGGTGGCTTGTTTGCCGGCTATCATCTTGAAGCTATAGTGGTTTGTACGCCCATTGTGGTAGACACCACGGTCAAATTGCCATGGCCGACCAAGGAGGAGGTGGCAAACGGTCATTGGGACCACATCACACTCCAAAGTGTCCTCATATGCACCGATTTTGAAAGATACTTTGACCGTATGCTCAACTCGTATAGTGCCGGAGTCACTTAGCCATTGGACCTTGTAGGGTTGCGGATGCTTCTTCTTGACCAATTGAAGCTTGGAGCATAGTTCTTCGCTTGCCAAGTTGTGGCAACTACCTCCATCGATGATGACCTTGACGGAGCGTCCATTGATGCCGGCCTTTGTGTGGAAGATGTGGCATCTTTGATCTTCTTCTTGTTGATGTTGAAGTGTCAAGACTTTGGAGACAACAAGAGCGGGACTCGTATCTTCATCACAAAAGACTTGATCATCTTCATCCTCGTTGATGCACCGGTGCATGGCCACTTGCTCAATAGCGTCCATTTCATCTTCACTCATTGAGTCGTAGGTGCCATCGTCGTTGAGTATCATGGTGCGCTTGTTGGTGCATTAATATGACTTGTGGCCTCGGCCGCCGCAAGTGAAACACTTGAAGGAGCTTGTCTTGACGGTCTCATCGGTTGGAGTAGATGATGAAGCACGCAGCTTGAGGTTGCTTGTAGTAGTAGGAAGACGACTAGAACTTGAGGAAGTTTTCTTGTAACTTGACTTGTCGTCGTTGCTTGGAGAAGGCTTTGTTGATGTCGAAGTTGGAGTAGTTGTTGAAGCTTGGTTGTTGGAGAAGCCGTATGTCTTGGATGAGTACTTGGCGTACTTGAAGTCATCTTGCACTTGACGTTCCGCCTTTGTAGCTTGATGCACGATCTCAATGAGGTTGGAGTAGGTTGGAAGTCGGCGATCTTCTTGATGGGATGGTTGAGTCCATTCAAGAATCGTGCCATTGTTTGCTCATGATCCTCCGTGACATTGGCTCGAATCATGGAAATCTCTATTTCTTTGTAGTATTCTTCAACACTCTTTGTTCCTTGCTTGAGGAGTTGTAGCTTCTTGAAGAGATCACGGTTGTAGTAGGTGGGCACAAAGCGTGCTCGCATGACATCCTTCATTTGAGCCCAAGTGGTGATTGGAGGTTCACCTCTTGCTTGTTGTCGCTCAAGGACTTGTTCCCACCATATGAGCACATAGTCTTGGAACTCAAGTGATGCCATAGCGATCTTCTTCTCTTCCTCATAGTTGTGCAAACGAAAGATTTTGTCGACCCTCAATGCCCATGAGAGGTACTCTTCGGGATCATTCGTTCCATTGAACTTGGGCATTGTGAACTTGAGCTTGCCATAGAGTTCTTCATTCTGTTGAGGTCGATGTTGATGATGACGTTCTTGACGTGGAGGGTAATCGTCCTCACGTTGCTCTTGGCGAGGAGGAAGTCCATTATCAACTTGCTCTTGTTGACCTTGATGTTGGGGATGAGCTTGAGGAAGTTGCGGAGGAGCTTGTGGGGCTTGACGTTGCGCACGCGGATGGTAGTTCCTCTCTTGTATTTCTTCTCGAAGGGCTTCCTCTTGATTGCGCCTTTCGTGATTGCGGTTGGCGAGAGCTCGACTTGATGCTTGAAGGGCACGTTCCGCATCAAGAGCTTGTGCTTCTCGTTGTTGTTGTTGAAGACGTTGAGCCTCGGCATCTTGTTGCTCTTGATGTAGGCGCGCTCGTTCTTGTTCTTGTTGGTGACGAAGACGTTGTCGTTCTTGAGCTTGAGCAAACGCTACTTGGTTTGATTGAGGACGATGAACTTGTTCATCAACTTGCTCTTGGGAATGCTTGTCGTGTAGCGGGTTGCGAGATGCATGACGGTCTTGACGTGCGGCTCGTCGAAGAGTGTTCGATGACGGTGTACTTGTGTCGGAGAAGGAGTCGTCGGAGTGGCGACTTGAGTGGCTCCGCTTGAGTGTGAGGAAGTAGAAGGACGCCTGTTCACCAACAAGGCGCGGATCTCGTCCATTCTTGCATCGTTCTCTTTCTTGTGCGCGTCGAGTTTGTTGTCGAAGTAGTCTCTTGTACGGTTCTCGGAGAGTCGCAAGTCGGTGGCGAGGTTGTCGATGCGTTCGCTCATTGCTTGTTGCTCTTGATGGAGAGTTCGTTGTGCGCCAAAGAGGTGGCTCTTGGTGACATATGATGACATGTCGTCGTCTTGCTCGATGAAGAGTGGATTTGTAGAAGAACTTGGCCTATCCATCATTTCAAATAAATTGTGAGTGGTAGAAGGAGAAGAACTAATACCAATGTACCTTTGACCGAAGTTGAAAATGAATCAACTTCACTCAAATGCGGACAATGAAATAGCACTATTGGTACCGATCCTTGTCGATTCTCACACCTACACAAGTAAAAGCTTTTGGTGGAGCTTGGTTAGGATGGTGGCACAAAATTGATTGCAATCGTTAGCTTGACTCAAAAATGTTGAAGAAGATTCGCAAATTCGCATATGCAACAAGTAGACCAAGCAAGTAGTGGTACACAGAAACACACACGCAAATAGATAAATGGGATTGTGCAAACCAAAAGTGAGCCAAAATGTGGAATCCACGAAAATGCTCTTGTTGCACAATACTAGAGAGACGCTAGCATGATTGCACAATACGGATACGGAGCTTGTGCACAACCTACTAGGCAAAAATGCAACGATCTCTATCCCAAGTATGCTATATGTATGGTATTTCGGTGCAATGATCCAAGATGATCTTATATGACAATCTTAATGTTGTATGATGCTATGCTTGTTGCTTATAAGCTCTTTGCTTAAAAGCTTGAGTGGCTCTTTCTCTTTTGAGCTCTTTTGTTATGCAAACTTGACGAACCAAGATAGCAATTGTGTATGCGATGACAACTTTGTGACACACAAGTTGATTCCGAGATATGCACCACGATGGTATGTATGATATAGTGTATGCAACTAATGTGCACAAGTCACGTTGCCGGCAATACTCAATGGCTAGTCTCGATGGGTAAGCAACGCAAAAGATGGTCTATGATGGTTATCAATGCAATTGGAAGGTATGACAAAGATGTCGTCGATGTTACCGTCCGTAGCGAAGATGAGTAGTCGACCAAAATGAGCGTTTGTTGTTGATGTCGCACCGCGCCTAAATAGCCGAAACACAAAAGGACACGGAAATCTCACTCAAATTGTCGAACCCAAATTCGAATGGTGGTACGGAGGTTATGTTGCTGGGGTTTGGCAAGTGGAAGTGGTGGTGGTTGGGGTGGGAATGTGGTATGTAGGTGTAGGTGGTGGTGGTGGTGGAGGGGGACTGTACAAGTGCAGTTTCGACAGAGGAAGCCGGATGATCCGGGCATGTCCGGATGATCCGGGTCGGGATCCGGATCGTCCGGGCAGGTCAAACGCGATCGGGACTGCTCGGGAAGAACACGAAAACGGGGAGAAATTTGACGATTTCGGGGATTTTGGATGGATTTCAAGGGGGAGAAGGTGGGGAAAAGCAAGATCCACGAGTTACACACCGAATCCACGGATCAAAAACAACAAAACATCATCAAAACTAACAAATCACAAAAAATTTTGGGGGTTATTTTTGGTCGGGATTTTCGATTTAGGACGAAAACAACAAAATCAAGCTAGAAAAAGAGGGGTAGGGGCTCCAAAAACGTGATCAACGTGGCTCATGATACCATATGATGTAGGGTGGAACCCTATAGCGGCGATCTTTCACGTTTGGAGTGGATCCTACGAGAGAAACACGAAGAACGCGCGGAAGAACACGAGGAAATCACGGGGAAGAACGAGAGAGACACTCAACCGACAAGAGATCAATCACACAAGGTCTAGATCATCGAAGCACGAGTAACACATGGTCCAAAATCAAAAAAGGAAAGATACAAAGGTAACCGTTCTTCTCCGAGAGGAGGTCTTGAATCCACGAGGGGATCTTCCCGTAAAGGGGTCTTGAATCCGAGAGGATCTTCTCCGAAGAGGCCGCGGTCTCTCACGAGGAGGAGATCCGACAGATGAGCGAGGCTCTATCTCAAAAAACGAGCTAAATCAATGCTAAGTCTCAAAGTGAGGAGATGGGGTCCTATATATAGAGTTGGGGGGCGAAGGGGTACATGGGCTCAGCCCAAAATGTGCGCGCAGGCGCTGGCCGGATGATCCGGACGAGGGTCCGGATGATCCGGGCGGGTCCGGATGATCCGGGTGGAGGCCCGGATGAGCCGGAGGGTCGGCTGGTGGTCGCGCAGGGCCGGATGTCCGGCTGGAGGTCCGGACGTCCGGGCAGGGTCCGAATGATCCGGGGACGGGTCGGATGATCCAGCCGTGGTGGATCTTCCGTTGCTTTTGATCGATGAAGCTGGTCGTCCGCACTGGGTCCGGATCGTCCGGGCTCTGTCCGGATCATCCGGGCCGCCGTCCGGATCGTCCGGCCACCCTGGTCCTTGGTGCTTTTTCCTCTTCGTCTTCTCGCATGTCTTCCGCTTCCGGTTCTCCTTGCTTCCTAGCCTCTTCATGGTTGACTCCTTGGTACCTGAGTATGCATAGCATTTCCGTTTGAGGTAGTAACCACGTCTCATGTGAATCGAAAGGGAATTGTGAGAGGAGTGATGTCACCTCGGTTTCAAGAGCTCTTGCACGTGCTCGAGTCATGGGTCCTTGTGGGGTTGGATGTGTTGATGTAGAGTCCATGGGGATGATGGAAGGATGCTCCGCATCAACATCTCTCCATTCTATGGCAGTCCTTGAAAGTACTTCATTTTCTCGTGCGCTTTTTGCCTGACTGCCCCAAAATTTCTTGTCCTCTATAGAGGAGATATCGTTTCCACATATATATTGACCGATGCCAGGAATGCCCTTTTGTTCTTGGCTTTCACGCGCGTGAGTTACAGCATGCTATCCAGCAAAAACAAGGAGAATAAGGCATATAGCCGCTGGATTTTCTTCAATTTATGGCCAAATGAGATTGCCCGGATCATTGAGCATCTGCAGAAAGGTACGTTTGTCCCTACCAGGGGGGCTAATGTCTATAAGAAACATAATCTCTCGAATTTCCTTCAAAAGGAAGTGCCAATGCGACGAATGGTGTCCTTTGACTTTCAGGGCCAAAAAGTCCTGCTTAAGGCTGAATTTGAGGGTACTCCGGGCCTCCTGGCGCAAACGGGGAGTATTTTCTGGATTTGCGTGCTCACCGCGAGCAGTTTGAGTACTTGTGGGTCCGACACGAACTCCGAATGACAAAATCATGACCGTTTTAGCGAACATCTCTCCGTTCTATGGCAGTCCTCGAAAGTACTTCATTTTCTCGTGCGCTTTTTGCCTGATTGCCCCAAAATTTCTTGTCCTCTATAGAGGAGATATCGTTTCCACATATATATTGACCGATGCCAGGAATGCCCTTTTGTTCTTGGCTTTCACGCGCATGAGTTACAGCATGCCATACGGCAAAAACAAGGAGAATAAGGCATATAGCCGCTGGATTTTCTTCAACTTATGCCAAATGAGATTTCCCGGATCATAGAGCATCTGCAGAAAGGTACGTTTGTCCCTACCAGGGGGGCTAATGTTTATAAGAAACATAATCTCTCGAATTTCCTTTAAAAGGAAGTGCCAATGGGTTCAGAAACTTGTCTAAAAAACAGCGACGAATGGTGTCCTTTGACTTTCAGGGCCTAAAAGTCCTGCTTAAGGCTGAATTTGAGGGTACTCCGGGCCTCCTGGCGCAAGAGGGGAGTATTTTCCGAATTCGCGCACTCGCCGCGAGTAGTTTGAGTACTTGTGGGTCCGACACGGACAACGAATGACAAAATTATGACCGTTTTAGCGAACATCTCTCCGTTCTATGGCAGTCCTCGAAAGTACTTCATTTTCTCAAGCGCTTTTTGCCTGATTGCCCCAAAATTTCTTGTCCTCTATAGAGGAGATATCGTTTCCACATATGTATTGACCAATGCCAGGAATGCCCTTTTATTCTTGGCTTTCACGCGCGTGAGTTGCAGCATGCCATACGGCGAAAACAAGGAGAATAAGGCATATAGCCGCTGGATTTTCTTCAAATTACAGCCAAATGAGATTTCCTGGATCATAGAGCATCTGCAGAAAGGTATGTTTCTCCCTACCAGGGGGGCTAATGTCTATAAGCAGCATAATCTCTCGAATTTCCTTCAATAGGAAGTGCCAATGGGTTGAGAAACTTGTATGAAAAACAGCGACGAATGATGTTCTTTGACTTTCAGGTCCAAAAAGTCCTGCTTAAGGCCGTAGTTGAGGGTACTACGAGCCTCCTGGCGCAAGCGGGGAGTATTTTCTAGATTCGCACGCTCGCCGGGAGCAGTTTGAGTACTTGTGGGTCCGACACGGACTCCGAATGACAAAATTATGACCATTTTAGTGAATATCTCTCCATTCTATGGCAGTCCTTGAAAGTACTTCATTTTCTCGTGCGCTTTTTGCCTGACTGCCCCAAAATTTCTTGTCCTCTATAGCGGAGATATCGTTTCCACATATATATTGCCCGATGCCAGGAATGCCCTTTTATTCTTGGCTTTGATGCGCGTGAGTTACAACATGCTATCCAGCGAAAACAAGGAGAATACGGCATATAGCCGATGGATTTTCTTCAATTTACGGCCAAATGAGATTGCCCGGATCATTGAGCATATGCAGAAAGGTACGTTTGTCCCTACCAGGGGGGCTAATGTCTATAAGAAACATAATCTCTTGAATTTCCTTCAAAAGTAAGTGCCAATGTGTTCAGAAACTTGTCTAAAAAACAGCGACGAATGGTGTCCTTTGACTTTCAGGGCCAAAAAGTCCTGCTTAAGGCTGAATTTGAGGGTACTCCGGGCCTCCTGGCGCAAGCGAGGAGTATTTTCTGGATTCGCGCACTCGCCGCGAGCAGTTTGAGTACTCGTGGGTCCGACACGGACTCCGAATGACAAAACTATGACCGTTTTAGCGAACATCTCTCTGTTCTATGACAGTCCACGAAAGTACTTCATTTTCTCGTGCGCTTTTTGCCTGATTGCCCCAAAATTTCTTGTCCTCTATAGAGGAGATATCGTTTCCACATATATATTAACCAATGCCAGGAATGCCCTTTTGGTCTTGGCTTTCACGCGCGTGAGTTACAGCATGCCATACGGCGAAAACAAGGAGAATAAGGCATATAGCCGCTGGATTTTCTTCAATTTATGGCCAAATGAGATTTCCCGGGTCATAGAGCATCTGCAGAAAGGTATGTTTCTCCATACCAGGGGGGATAATGTCTATAAGCAGCATAATTGATGCGGAGCATCCTTCCATCATCCCCATGGACTCTACATCAACACATCCAACCCCACAAGGACCTATGACTCGAGCACGTGCAAGAGCTCTTGAAACCGAGGTGACTTCTCTCCTAAATGATATTTCATATGACCCTCTCGAGACATGGCTACTACCAAAATCAGATACACTATGCATGATTAGGTGTCAAGAAAAACCTCCCGAGGATGCACGTGAAGATGGACAAGCAACCCACTCCACGGATGAAGAGAACCAGCTGAAACGGACAAGTTCACCTTCCAGGCCCCGGACATCCGGCCCCTGGAGACGCCAACACAGCAGCCGCAGCTCAGCCAAGAAGACTACAGGGCCCGGACATCCGGCCCCCAGGCCCCGGACATCCGGCCTCCCACGAAGCCCCGGAAATCCGGCCCTCTGCCCAGAAATCCGGCGCCCCGCACCAGAGACTACAGAAGGTCGCCCCGCCAGCCCGGACATCCGGCCTCCCATGAAGTCCCGGACATCCGGCCCGACGCCCGGACATCCGGCTTCACCTGCGCGTGAACAGTGAAGGGCCGAAGTGATGTAGGGTGGAACCCTAATTCGTCGATCTTTCACGTTTGGATGGGATCCTACGGAGGGAACACGAAGAACGCGCGGAAGAACGAGAGAAAACACGGGGAAAACGAGGGAGGAACACTCAACCAACAAGGATCAATCACACAAGGTCTAGATCATCGAAGCATGAGTGATACATGGTCCAAAATCAACAAAGGAAAGATACAAAGGGTAGCCCTTCTTCTCCCGGAGGAGGTCTTGAATCCACGAGGGGATCTTCCCTTGGAGGGGTCTTGAATCCGATGGATCTTCTCCTAGACGGAGGTCCTGATCTCCGTGGAGAAGTACCGGTGGATGAGCAAAGGCTCTCACACACAAATATGAGCTAATCCAATGCTAACCCTAGAAAGGATGAGGGGATGGTCTATTTATAGTCTAGGTTCTCCAAGGGCTAAGTTGGGGCGAAACGAGTACATGGGCCTCGCCCAAACGCTACACGTGAGCAGGCGGTAGTACGGTCCTATGGGCGGTAGTACCGCTTGAGGTGCTTCAGCGAGAGTACCGCTTCGGAGGGCGGTAGTTCCGCTTGAGGTGCTTCAGCGGTAGTACCGCTCGGGAGGGCGGTAGTACCGCTCTGGCGCCGTTCGATTCCTGGAGTTTGTCGGGTTCGGCGGACGTAGGGCGGATCTCGAGCGGTAGTGCCGCCTGGCTCGGCTCAGCGGTAGTACCGCTTGGCTTGAGCGGTAGTACCGCTCGTTCTGGACTTTGCAGCTCCTCCTCTCGCTCTTGATGTCCCTCTTGAGCTGTAGCTTCTTCTAGGTTGACTCCTTGGTACCTAAGCATGCATAGAATTTCCGTTTGAGGTAGTAACCATGTTTCATGTGAATCGAAAGGGAATTGTGAGAGGAGTGATGTCACCTCGGTTTCAAGAGCTCTTGCTCGTGCTCGAGTTATAGGTCCTTGTGGGGTTGGATGTGTTGATGTAGAGTCCATGGGGATGATGGAAGGATGCTCCGCATCATATCCCCTCCCTTCGAAAGGATCCGACCTAGGATCAAGATCTTCATCACCATGGAAAGGCGAGAGGTCTTTGACGTTGAAGGTGTTGCTGACGTTGTACTTGTCGCTTGGTATGTCGAGCTTGTAGGCGTTGTTGTTGTAGCGTGCTAACACCTTGAAGGGTCCATCGGCTCGAGGTAGAAGTTTGGACTTGCGTTCATTGGGGAAGCGATCCTTGTGAAGGTGTAGCCACACTAGATCGCCTATGTTGAAGATCATGGGTTGCTTGTCGATGTTGAGCTTGGTCGTTAGTCGTTGTACTTGGCGCTCGATGGTGTGTCTTGTATCTTCATGCATCTTCTTGATGTAGCTTGCACGTGCACTTGCGTCGAGGTTGGTGCGCTCTTGTAGAGGAAGAGGTAGAATGTCCAATGGGGACAATGGGTTGAAGCAGTAGACGACCTCGAAGGGAGACTTGCCGGTAGTCGAATGTCTTGCACGGTTGTAGGCGTACTCGGCGATGGGTAGACATGCTTCCCACTCCTTGATGTTCTTCTTGATCAACGCGCGAAGTAGAGTGGAGAGAGTCCGGTTCGTCACCTCCGTTTGGCCGTCGGTTTGAGGATGGTATGCGGATGAGAACAAGAGCTTGATTCGAGCTTGGCGCATAGAGTCTTCAAAAGTAACTCAAGAACTTGACGTCATGGTCGGAGACGATTGTCTTGATACTCCATGAAGGCGCAAGATTTCCCTACAAAAGAGATTTGCAATATGTGAAGCATCGTCTACCTTGTTGCAAGGAATGAAATGTGCCATCTTAGAAAATCGGTCCACAACAACAAACACGGAATCCTTTCCATTTTGAGTTCTAGGCAAACCAAGTACAAAATCCATGCTAATGTCTTCCCATGGTTGATAAGGAATAGGAAGAGGCATGTAAAGACCATGAGATTGAGCTTTTGACTTAGCTTTGCGGCATGTAGAGCATCGGGTGGTGAAGCGCGAGACATCTCGAAACATCTTGGGCCAAAAGTAGTTCTTGGAGAGCGTGGCGAAGGTCTTGTCGCGTCCAAAATGTCCCATGAGTCCACCTCCATGAGCCTCTTGCAAAAGTAGCAAACGAAGAGAAGACTCGGGTATGCAAAGTTTGTTAGCTCTCATAAGATAACCATCCTTAAGGTAATATTGTTCCCAAGATGTATGCGTCAAACATTTAGCATAATGAGGTGCAAAAGATGGATCACTAGCATACAAATCTTTTATGTGCTCAAAGCCAATAACATTCAACTGAAGTTGGGTGACAAGCGTGCATATGCGTGAAAGTGCATCGGCAACTACATTTTTTCCCTTAATGTACTTTATCACATATGGAAAAGATTCAATAAATTCACTCCATTTGGCATGAGGCTTGTTCAATTTAGTTTGACCTTTTAAGTACTTAAGCGTTTCATGATCGGTATGGATGACAAACTCATGAGGTCTAAGATAATGTTCCCAAACATTTAGCACACGCACTAAAGCATACAATTCTTTGTCATACACGGATAGTTAAGTTGAGCACGGAGAGTTTTTCACTAAAATAAGCAATGACTCGTTTTTCTTGCATTAAAACTCCGCCAATTCGGTACCACTTGCATCACAATGGACCTCAAAAGTTTTGTCAAAATTGGGCAAAGCAAGAATTGGAGCATGAGTAAGCAAAGACTTGAGCTCATCAAAAGCGTTTGATTGCAAAGGTCCCCAAATAAAAGGAGTATTCTTCTTACTCAAAGCATGCAAAGGGCTGCAATAGTGCTAAAGTTTTTCACAAAGCGGCGATAAAAACCTGCAAGACCAAGGAAACTTCGCACTTGTTGCAAATTGGTGGGTTGGGGCCAAGTTTTAATTGCTTTGATCTTAGTTTCATCAACATGGACACCCTTGGAGGAGACAACGAAACCCAAGAAAACCACTTTGTCAACTCCAAAAGTGCATTTCTTCAAGTTTGCATAAAGACTTTCCTTTCGAAGTGTTTGCAAAACAAGCTTAACGTGATCAAGATGCTCTTTCATGGTTTTGCTAAACACAAGAATGTCATCGAAGTAAACCACAACAAATATTCCAATGTATGGGTGAAGTACATGATGCATAAGACGCACAAAAGTTCCGGGAGCTTCCGACAAACCCATGGGCATAACCAACCATTCATATAAGCCAAATTTTGTTTTGAAAGCAGTTTTCCATTCATCACCCTCATGAATGCGGATTTGATAATAGCCACTTTTAAGATCAATTTTGAGAAAAAGTTGGCTCCACTAAGTTCATCAAGCATATCATCTAAGCGAGGAATGGGATGCCTATAGCGCACGGTGATAGCATTTATAGGTCTACAATCGGAGCACAAGCGGAAACTTCCATCGGGTTTAGGCACAAGTATAATGGGCACGGCACAAGGGCTTAAGCTTTCACGTACATGACCGTTGTCGAGTAGTTGTTGTACTTGCCGTTGAATCTCCTTGGTTTCTTCGGGATTGACACGGTAGGGAGCTTTGTTTGGAAGTGGCGCTCCGGGGATGAGGTCGATTCGATGCTCAATGCCTCAAGAGGAGGTAGACCGGAGGTTGCTCATCGGGAAAACATCTTGAAATTCCTGCAAAGAGATTGAAACACCAAAGGTAGCTCATGAGTGGTGTTAGTTTTTGGTTCTCCATCCTTGCACACAAGGACAAAGTGCATCACACTGGATGGGTTCTCACACACTTCTCTCATCTCATGTTTGGTGGCGAATAGTATGAGGTTTTTTCTCTAGGCTAAGAGGCGCTCAAATTTGGCTTGTGGCTCTCACTCACTTTTGGTGGCTCACTTTCTCACTCTTCTCTCTTTGGTTGGTGGCTTGTTTGTCGGCTATCACTTGACTAGGAGACATGGGTCGAGGACATATTCTTTTCCTTTCATCTTGAAGCTATAGTGGTTTGTACGCCCATTGTGGTAGACACCACGGTCGAATTGCCATGGCCGACCAAGGAGGAGGTGGCAAGCGGTCATAGGGACCACATCACACTCCAAAGTGTCTTCATATGCACCGATTTTGAAGGATACTTGGACCGTATGCTCAACTCGTATAGTGCGGAGTCACTTAGCCATTGAACCTTGTATGGTTGCGGATGCTTCTTCTTGACCAATTGGAGCTTGGAGCATAGTTCTTCGCTTGCCAAGTTGTGGCAACTACCTCCATCGATGATGACCTTGACGGATCGTCCATTGATGCGGCCTTTGTGTGGAAGATGTGGCATCGTTGGTCTTCTTCTTGTTGATGTTGAAGTGTCAAGACCTTTGAGACAACGAGAGCGGGCTCGTATCTTCATCACAAAAGACTTGATCATCTTCATCCTCATTCACGCGCCGGTGCATGGCCACTTGCTCAATAGCTTCCATTTCATCTTCACTCATTGAGTCGTATGTGCCATCGTCGTTGAGGATCATGGTGCGCTTGTTGGTGCATTCATAGGACTTGTGGCCTCGGCCGCCGCAAGTGAAACACTTGAAGGAGCTTGTCTTGACGGTCTCATCGGTTGGAGTAGATGATGAAGCACGCGGCTTGAAGTTGCTTGTAGTAGGAGGAGGACGACTTGAACTTGAAGAAGTTTTCTTGTAACTTGACTTGTCGTCATTGCTTGGAAAAGGCTTGGTTGATGTCGAAGTTGGAGTAGTTGTTGAAGCTTGGTTCTTGGAGAAGCCGTGTATCTTGGAGGAGTACTTGGCGTATTTGAAGTCATCTTGCACTTGACGTTCCGCCTTTGTAGCTTGATGCACGAGCTCAATGAGGTTGGAGTAGGGTTGGAAGTCGGCGATCTTCTTGATGGGATGATTGAGTCCATTCAAGAATCGCGCCATTGTTTGCTCATCATCTTCCTTGACATTAGCTCGAATCATGGCAATCTCCATTTCTTTGTAGTATTCTTCAACACTCTTTGTTCCTTGCTTGAGGAGTTGTAGCTTCTTGAAGAGATCACGGTTGTAGTAGGTGGGCACAAAGCGTGCTCGCATGACATCCTTCATTTGAGCCCAAGTGGTGATTGGGGGTTCACCTCTTGCTTGTCGGCGCTCAAGGATTTGTTCCCACCATATGAGCACATAGTCTTGGAACTCAAGTGATGCCATAGCGATCTTCTTTTCTTCATCATAGTTGTGCAAACGAAAGATTTTGTCGACCTTCAATGCCCATGAGAGGTACTCTTCGGGATCATTAGTTCCATTGAACTTGGGCATTGTGAACTTGAGCTTGCCATAGCGATGTTCTTCATTGTTTTGAGGTCGATGGTGATGATGACGTTCTTGACGTGGAGGGTAATCATCCTCATGTTGCTCTTGGCGAGGAGGAAGTCCATGATCAACTTGCTCTTGTTGACCTTGAGTTGGAGGATGAGCTTGAGGAGCTTGACGTTGCGCCACGTGGATGGTAGTTCCTCTCTTGTATTTCTTCTCGAAGGGCTTCCTCTTGATTGCGCCTTTCGCGATTGCGGTTGGCGAGAGCTCGACTTGCTGCTTGAAGGGCGCGTTCCGCCTCAAGAGCTTGTGCTTCTCGTTGTTGTTGTTGAAGACGTTGAGCCTCGGCATCTTGTTGCTCTTGGTGTAGGCGCGCTCGTTCTTGTTCTTGTTGGTGGCGAAGACGTTGTCGTTCTTGAGCTTGAGCAAACGCCATTTGGCTCGATTGAGGACGAGGAACTTCTTCATCAACTTGCTCTTGGAGATTCTTGTCGTGTAGCGGGTTGCGAGATGCATGACGGTCTTGACGCGCGGCTCGGCGAAGAATGTTCGATGACGGTGTACTTGTGTCGGAGAAGGAGTCGTCGGAGTGGCGACTTGAGTGGCTCCGTCTTGAGTGTGAAGAGGTAGAAGTACGCCGGTTCACCAACAAGGCGCGGATCTCGTCCATTCTTGCATCATTTTCTTTCTTGTGCGCGTCGAGTTTGTTGTCGAAGTAATCTCTTGTACGCTTCTCGGAGAGTCGCAAGTCGGTGGAGAGGTTGTCGATCGTTTCGCTCATTGCTTGTTCCTCTTGATGGAGAGCTCACAGCGCCAAAGAGGTGGCTCTTGGTGACGAGGATGACATGTCGTCGTCTTGCTCGATGAAGAGTGGATTTGTAGAAGAACTTGGCCTATCCATCATTTCAAGCAAATTGTGAGTGGTAGAAGGAGAAGAACTAATACCAATGTACCTTTGACTGAAGTTGAAGATGAATCAAGTTCACTCAAATGCGGACAATGAAATAGCACTATTGGTACCGATCCTTGTCGATTCTCACACCTACACAAGTAAAAGCTTTTGGTGGAGCTTGGTTAGGATGGTGGCACAAAATTGATTGAATCGTTAGCTTGACTCAAAAATGTTGAAGAAGATTCGCAAATTCGCAAATGTAACAAGTAGACCAAGCAAGTAGTGGTACACGGAAACACACACGCAAATAGATAAATGGGATTGTGCAAACCAAAAGTGAGCCAAAATGTGGAATCCACGAGAATGCTCTTGTTGCACAATACTAGAGAGACGCTAGCACGATTGCACAATAGGCGTATACGGAGCTTGTGCACAACCTACTAGGCAAAAATGCAACGATCTCTATCCCAAGTATGCTATATGTATGGTATTTCGGTGCAATGATCCAAGATGATCTTATATGACAATCTTAATGTAGTATGATGCTATGGTTCTTGCTTATAAGCTCTTTGCTTATCTTTCTCTTTTGCTTAAAAGCTTGGGTGGCTCTTTCTCTATTGAGCTCTTTTCTTATGCAAACTTCACGAACCAAGATAGCAATTGTGTATGCGATGAAAACTTTGTGACACACAAGTGGATCTCAAGATATGCAGCACTATGCTATGGTATGTATGCTATGGAGTATGATCACTAATGTGCACAAGTCACGTTGCCGGCAATACTCAATGGCTAGTCTCGATGGGTAAGCAACGCAAAAGATGGGCTATGTTGGTTATCAATGCAATTGCGAGAGATGACAAAGATGTCGTCGAGGTTACCGTCCTTGGCGATGATGAGTCTTTGGCGAAGATGAGCGGTGGTGATGTTGACGTCGAACCGTACCTATATAGCCGAAACACAATAGGAGACGGGAACCACAACTCAAATTCACAAAGAACAAAAGCAACAATGGTGGTAGCGGAAAGTGGAGGTGGTATAGCGTATGATGTGGTGAAAGCCCTAGGCAAAGATGCCAATATTTGGAAATTTAGATGGTGTCCAATGGTGTTGTAGCCTATCTAGGAGGAAGGAGAATGTCAATAGCTTCTCAACGAGCTAAAGAACGCGAAAATCGGACTCCGGATGTGGAAGTTATGGTGGAAATGGTGAAACTCAGAAAGCTGGAAATGGTCAGGGCGGTAGTACCGCTGGGAAGGGCGGTAGTACCGCTCGTGTCGGGTTTTTTCGACTATTTCGGCTGGAAGGGGCCTGGCGGTAGTACCGTTCGCGGGGCGGTAGTACCGCTTGAGGTTCACAGTGGTAGTACCGCTCTGTAGGGCGGTGGTACCGCTTGTGTCGGGTTTTTTCGCAGATCGAATTGGGGCGCGATTTTGGGGCGGAAATGGATGATTTCGGGGGCGAAATTTGATGGATTTCGTGGATGGAAAGAGGGGAAACTTGGGGGAATGCTAGATCGACTCGAAACCAAGCAAATCCACGGATCAAAATCAACAAAACATCATCAAACTAACAAATCACAAAAAATTTTGGGGCTATTTTTGTGGGGATTTTCGGGGTTTTAGGATGAAAACAACAAAATCAAGCTAGAAAACACGGGGTAGGGGCTCCAAAAACGTGATCAACGTGGCTCATGATACCATATGATGTAGGGTGGAACCCTAATTCGTCGATCTTTCACGTTTGGAGGGGATCCTACGGAGGGAACGCGAAGAACGCGCGGAAGAACGAGAGAAAACACGGGGAAAACGAGGGAGGAACACTCAACCAACAAGGATCAATCACACAAGGTCTAGATCATCGAAGCACGAGTGATACATGGTCCAAAATCAACAAAAGAAAGATACAAAGGGTAGCCCTTCTTCTCCCGGAGGAGGTCTTGAATCCACGAGGGGATCTTCCCTTGGAGGGGTCTTGATCCGATGGATCTTCTCCTAGACGGAGGTCCTGATTTCCGTGGAGAAGTACCGGTGGATGAGCAAAGGCTCTCACACACAAATATGAGCTAATCCAATGCTAACCCTAGAAAGGATGAGGGGATGGTCTATTTATAGTCTAGGTTCTCCAAGGGCTAAGTTGGGGGCAAAACGAGTACATGGGCCTCGGCCCGAAACGCTGCACACAGTGATAGAGGCAAAGGTGTCCCGTCTTTCGATGAGATGGTGGATTTCGCTTTGGTGGAAGTCGACTTTGACGATCCGACTACGAGCGTGCGAGGACGTCGCGCCTTAGCAATCGCTAAACCAACTCCGAGAGGTTATTGACCACGCCGGAGCACGATCAACCTGACCACGAGGGTCTATTTCCTGCGAGCAAACGAAGAACAAGCAAGAAACTGAGATTGCAATCTGGATATTGCGAATATAAGATGAAAGCTTTATTGATCAAGGTGGGGTTCTGTGACGCCTTTGTCTGGTCGTTGAACACAAACGAAGTACGCGAAGTTGCAGCTATGGCGAACTTTTGATCTAAACAAAACCCAAGGAAAAAGCTACTAGATGGATCTACTTATATAGGAGCAAGGGGTGGCGGCCAAGGAGGTGGGAGAACGTCCAAGGCAGCCTAAAACTAACCCTAGGTCGTACAAGGCTCATGGGCCCAAGTGAAGGTGACGTAACACCTTTGGACTTGTAGTTTGACTCGGATTCTGCTGCAGCGTCAGATTGTTTCGTCCACAACTCAACGCTCCGGACGTATTTTAAGGTGATTCCAATTGTTCTGGAAAGATCATGAAATCTACTTTCCAACAAAAAAAGAATCACCCAATTCGGAGTCCGTATGAAAAAGTTGTTGGCGTTTTGAGTCAGGTATGTCATGCAGGTCGAATCTGAGTCCAAAACGTGAGAGACTTGGACTCTATCTTCTCTTGGGCCAAAAGTGACGTGAGAGAACTTTTTGAACAGCAAATAAACATCTCTTTCTTCCTTATCTTCATATGTGGATTGTACAAATGTCCCATACACCTGCAATTAGACAAAACACAAAAGTGTGTGAAGTATTTTTGTTCTTGATAACATAAATAGATTATTGAATAGTTTGCACTAGAAATCACCTGACAAATATGCATGTATGCAATATTTTTGGTCATATCCAAGGTAGTCATGTCCTCATCATCCTCCCCTTCTTGAAAATAAAGCCGTCCTCGGCGTTGCTTAATCTGAAATGTGGCTAACAAAAGAGACAAGGTGTACATGTTGTATATGTATATGTCATCCATTTTTACTTCCCTCGATTTTTGCATATATGACACATGAATATATGAGTAACTTGCATAGTTCATAAAATCTAAAGCCAAAAAATTAACACAAGAAGTAGAAGGCATGAAAATATTGCAACTCAGTTTGCACATATAAGTGAAGCTCTTATTCATTTCAAAAGATTGACAATGTTCATCATTAAACCATCCCAACATTGGTGAATAAACCTTACTTGCATCAAATTTACATGCTACAACATGCCTAGATAAGCAAACATGCAATGAGTCATTCGACATAGAATCATCACCAAGATTAGAGGTCATATCAAAATGATCAAACATTGATTCTTTTGCATCAACAGTTAATTCAATGGGTGCACTCAAAATTGTTTGTATTTCAATTGTTTGATCACATGACGCATTCATGACAGTATCAAGATTCTCTAAAATAGGTGTTGTAATCAAATCACTAGGTAACTCAACACATGATGCATTCAAGTTAACTAGGGATGCATCATTCTCATGTGAAGTTATATCATCAATACCTTTACTGTTACCTTGTCGCAAAGACGTAGCTGATGTAGTTACAGACTTAGACAATGCACCATACTCTTGAGATGATGTCGCGCTCCGAGGTGGGGCTGCTCTAGTAGGTGCAGCGGTGGAGGAACCAACCGGCGGTGGTGAGCATGAACTGGAATTGTAGTTGTTGTAGTCACCCAATGCATCCTCCTGTAACTGTCTCTCAAAGGTACAAGCACGAACATACATACCAGTAATGCAACGAGGAATATACTGAAATCTTGCCTGAATATCATGGTTCAAACCACCAAAAAATCTATTCATTGTATCATCCTCAGATTCTTCTATGTCACAATGATGTATATAAGATTTGAACTCTTGGTAGTAAGCATGAACAGTGTTATTGCCTTGTTTAAATTGTTCAAATTTATGAAGCAATTCACGACGATATTAAGGAGGGAAAAAATGTTTTCTCATTACATCTTTCAAATCTTTCCAAGTTGTGGGTTGGTTATCAATGTTTTTCTTACAATGCACACTCCACCAAACAGAAGCAAAACCAGTAAATGCTCTAGTAGCAGCTCGTACTCGCTCAAGTTCAGAAAAAACATGCTGACTAAAAACTTGTTCTACTTCAAGCTCCCAAGCTAGATAAATAGCAGGATTAAATCTACCCTCAAATGACGGTAAAGAGCTAACCTGGCCATGTGCTCGTGTGTGTTGTCCCAACTCTCGTGATGGTGAAGATGTGTTCGTCGTCCAAGAACTTCTATCTCTGAAACCTGTCATGATTAGTAGAAACAAGAAACAAAATTCGAGAATAATGTTTCTATGAACTACTAGGATGTGGTTGTGAAGTGCTCACAGTAAAGCAAATATCAATATCTTACAAGTTCTTACCATGCGGCAGGCGGTGACAGGCAACCAGCGGTGTCAAGTAACTCTGAAGATTGTGTAAAGCGATTGCCAGGGGAACGTACGTATACACGGTGTAGAAATATGTGGAGCTGGGTTGGCTATATATGGTAGCAAAAAATTTAGCAATAATCAATTCAAAGATGCAATGTTGAATAAACGCTCAACGACGGTACTGTGCTGGTCCTAGGCTAGACCGGACTAGAGACGCGAGCCTAGAACAGTAATGAGGTCACGGCGTAGCACAACTAGCATCAATGAAGGATACTAAGTAGCTCTTGACAGCAAGATATAAGTGAAGATCACAACGGCAGTGAAGATAATGATGAAAAACAACTGCCAAGCAGGATATACAACAACTCTCTCCAACTTTCCTCTTGAAAAATTTGAGCCAATTTTCTGACAAATTCTTTCAAAGAATGCTACTAACTCAAGCTTTCCAATGCAAAAATAATCACTCAATTCCGAGTTGATATGAGGAGTCAAAGAATTCTAAAACTGGCCTGAAAAATTGGAACAAGCTGTGTTCACGAACTTCGGAGGGCAAAAAGACCTATTTAGAAGCCGATTTTGAGGTGTCAAATATTAAACTAGCTTCTGCAACTATTTAGATGCGGCTCGTTGCTAGCTTCAATTTGAGTACTCACGGAGCCAAAACGGACTTCATATGAGGAAGATACACCTGTTTTACTGAACAGTGCGCAAAACAGATTCCAATCCGAATTCAGGTACGAGATTGATTCTAGATAGATCCGTTTTTTTCTTCTCTCTTTTTTTTTCTCACGCTTTTTTTTTTTCTTCTCTCTCTTTTTCTTTTTTTTTTTTTTTTTTTCTCTTTTTTCTCTCTTTTTTTCCCTCTGTCCAAGACAAACTAGATAAGATGCAGATTGGATCAGGCGAAGATGTATATGATCTCAACTATGATTATAACAATGAACAGCGCGTAGCACGTGGTGGAAATAATAGATAGGATGGTGGACAGTGGAAGGGATAATGATGCAGCGGCGGCGTGACTAATGTGAACAGAACTCGAAACTCTAAAGGAACTAGACACTAAGACCAGCAACTGACACGACGATGCAACCGATAATTCAACTATGCAAGCAACGAATAGAAAATTGCAAAGGCTCAGACTGGTTTGGATAAAGGATGAACAGATCTAACTTTTTTGTGGCTTTTTCATGGACTATAGGTATGAATGACAGATGCGATCTAAATTATGAAAAACTGTAAAATCTCACCGAGCAACCTGGAAATCTGATACCACTTGATAGAGGCAAAGGTGTCCCGTCTTTCGATGAGATGGTGGATTTCGCTTTGGTGGAAGTCGACTTTGACGATCCGACTACGAGCGTGCGAGGGCGTCAGCGCTTATAATCGCTAAACCAACTCCGAGAGGTTATTGACCACGCCGAGCACGATCAACCTGACCACGAGGTCTATTTCCTGCGAGCAAGCGAAGAACAAGCAAGAAACTGAGATTGCAATCTGGATATTGCGAATATAAGATGAAAGCTTTATTGATCAAGGTGGGGTTCTGTAGCGCCTTTGTCTGGTCGTTGAACACAAACGAAATCTGCGAAGTTGCAGCTATGGCGAACTTTGATCTAAACAAAACCCATTGACTTTGATCTGATGGAGCAGCTCTGGATAAACACCTTAGCGTTCCGGACTTCGGACTGATTCAAAATTGAGAACTTTATCTTTCAATAAACAGAACTTTGAACAGCAAATAAACACATCTTTTCTTTTCTGATAACATAATATTTTTTGAATGATACATATGCAATATTTTTGGTCATTGTCCTCATCACACAGGCAGGGCGGTAATACCTGATGAGGACATGACTACGTTGGATAAGACCAAAAATATTGCATACATGCATATTTGTCAGGTGATTTCTAGTGCAAACTATTCAATAATATATTTATGTTATCCACAACAAAAATACTTCACATACTTTTGTGTTTTGTCTAATTGCAGGTGTATGGGACATTTGAATAATCCACATATGAAGATAAGGGAAAAGGAGAAGTTTAGGTGCTGTTCAAAAAGTCTTCACGTCACTTTTGGGCCAAGAGAAGATAGAGTCCAAGTCTCTCACGTTCTGGATTCAGATTCGACCGCACAGACATACCTGACTCAAAACGCCAACAACTTTTTCATACGGATTCTGAATTGGGTGATTTTTTGTTGGAAAGTAGATTTCATGCTCTTTCCAGCACAGTTGGAATCACCTTAAAATACGTCCGGAGCGTTGAGTTATAGACGAAACAATCTGACGCTGCACCAGAATCCGAGTCAAACCACAAGTCCAAAGGTGTTACGTCACCTCCACTTGGGCCCATTGGCCTTGTACGACTTAGGTTAGTTTTAGGCTGCCTTGGGACGTTCTCCCACCTCCTTGGCCGCCTCCCTTGCTCCTATATAAGTAGATCCATCTAGTAACTTTTTCCTTGGGATTTGTTTAGTTAAAAGTTAGCCATTGCAACTTCGTACTTCGCTTGTGTCCAACCACTGCATCAAGACCGCCACGGATCCCCACCTTTATCAATACTTCATATATACCGCAATATTCAGATTGCTTTTATCATATTCTTGCTTGTTCTTCGATTGCTTGCAGGAATAGACCTTCGTGGTCAGGTTGATTGTGCTCTGGCGTGGTCAATAACCTATCGGAGTTGGTTTAGCGATTGCTAAGGCGCAACGTCGTGCACATTTGTAGTCGGATCGTCAAAGTCATCTTCACCAAATCGATAGTTATCATCTCATCGAAAGATCGGGACACCCTGCCTCTATCAGTACCGGTCCTATGGGCGGTAGTACCGCTTGAGGTGCTTCAGCGGTAGTACCGCTCGGGAGGGCGGTAGTTTCGCTTGAGGTGCTTCAGCGGTAGTACCGCTCGGGAGGGCGGTAGTACCGCTCTGGCGCCGTTCGATTCCTGGAGTTTGTCGGGTTCGGCGGACGTAGGGCGGATCTCGAGCGGTAGTGCCGCCTAGCTCGGCTCAGCGGTAGTACCGCTTGGCTTGAGCGGTAGTACCGCTCGTTCTGGACTTTGCAGCTCCTCCTCTCGCTCTTGATGTCCCTCTTGAGCTGTAGCTTCTTCTAGGTTGACTCCTTGGTACCTAAGCATGCATAGCATTTCCGTTTGAGGTAGTAACCATGTCTCATGTGAATCGAAAGGGAATTGTGAGAGGAGTGATGTCACCTCGGTTTCAAGAGCTCTTGCTCGTGCTCGAGTTATAGGTCCTTGTGGGATTGGATGTGTTGATGTAGAGTCCATGGGGATGATGGAAGGATGCTCCGCATCACGAAGCCCATGTACCCTTTCGCCCCGTAGACTATATAAACTCCATCCCCTTCCTCTTTCTAGGGTTAGCAAAGGATTAGCTCATATTTTGTGTGAGAGCTTTGCTCATCCACTTGGTTACTTCTCCTCGGAGCTCAGGACCTCTTCGGAGAAGATCCCCCAAGCGGATTCAAGACCCCTTCAAGGGAAGACCATCAAGACCTCCTCACGGAGAAGAACCCGGTTACCTTTTGTATCGTCCTTTGTTGACCTTGTATCTTGTGGAACTCTTATGTGAGTGATGATCTAGCACTTGTGTGATCGATTCCTTGTTGATTTAGTGATTCCTCTCGCTTTCCCCTGTGTTTCCTTGCGCCTCCGCTGTTCTTCGTGTTCCTCCGTAGGATCCCTCCAAACGTGAAAGATCGATTTAATTAGGGTTCCACCCTACATCATTATGGTATCATGAGCCACGCTGATCACGCTTTTGGAGCCCCTACCTCGTGATTTCTAGCTTGATTTTGTTGTTTTCGTCCTAAAATCCGAAAATCCCCACAAAAATACCCCTAATTTTTTTTGTGATTTGTTCGTGTGATGAAATTTTGTTGGATTTGGTCCATGGATTTGTGTTGCTACGAGTGGATCTAGTTTTCCCCATTCTTCCCACCCTTTTCCATCCACCAATTCGTCCGAATTTTGCCCCGGAGTTGCGATTTTCCCCGCGGAGCTCTTCGAGTTCGTCCCCGATCCAGAGCCCGACATCCGACGTGTCCCCGGACATCGGAGCCCCGACATCCGCTGCAAACCCGACATCCGCCCCGAAACAACAACTCCAACACACGCTACCATCTCACGATACCTTTGCCAATTTTGCCACGGTGCCCACGCCATCTTCCGTGATACACACAACACTTTCCAAAAACACACCCACCGCTCACCACTACCTCCTATGTCGATTTTGATGTGTCTTGGTCTTTGAGATTTTGAGTTGTGGTTCCCGTGTCCTATTGTGTTTCGGCTATATAGGTACGGTTCGACGTCATCATCACCACCGCTCATCTCCATCGACTACTCAACATTGTCAAGGACGATAACTTCGACGACATCTTTGTCATAACTTGCAATTGCATTGATACCCCACATGGCCTTACTTTTGCGTAGCTTACCCATCGAGACTAGCCATTGAGTATTGCCGGCAACGTGACTTGTGCACATTTAGTGATCATACTCCATAGCATACATACATAGTGGTGCATATCTTGAGATCCACTTCTGTGTCACAAAGTTGTCATAGCATACACAATTGCTATCTTGGTTCGTGAAGTTTTGCATGAGAAAAGAGCTCAAAAGTGAAAGAGCCACCCAAGCTTTTAAGCAAAGAGGAAAGATAAGAAAAGAGCTTATAAGCAAGAACCATAGCATCATACATCATTAAGATTGTCATATTGGATCATCTTGGATCATTGCACCGTAACACCAAACATATAGCATACTTGGGATAGAGATAGTTGCATTTTTGCCTACTAGGTTGTGCACAAGTTTATGATCCGCCTATGGTGCAATCGTGCTAGCGCTCTCTAGTATTGTGCAACAAGAGCATTTTCGTGATTCCACATTTTGGCTCACCTTTGGTTTGCACAATCCCATTTATCTATTTACGTGTGTGTTTCCGTGTACCCATACTTGCTTGGTCTACTTGTTGCATTGGCAAATTTGTGAATCTTTTCCAACTTTATTGAAGCTCACTTACTATTGCAATCAATTTTGTGCCACCATCCTAACCAAGCTCCACCAAAAGCTTTTACTTGTGTAGGTGTGAGAATCGACAAGGGTCGGTACCAATAGTGCTATTTCATTGTCCACATTTGAGTGAACTTGATTCATCTTCAACTTTGGTCAAAGGTACATTGGTATTGGTTCTTCTCCTTTCTACCACTCACAATTTGCTTGAAATGATGGATAGGCCAAGTTCTTCTACAAACCCACTCTTCATCGAACAAGACGACGACATGTCATCCCACGCCACCAAGAGCCACCTCTTTACGCACAACGAGCTCTCCATCAAGAGCAACAAGCAATGAGCTTAACGATCGACAACCTCTCCACCGACTTGCGACTCTCCGAGCAACGAACACGAGACTACTTCGACAACAAACTCGACAAGACAAAAAGATAACAATGCAAGAATGGACGAGATACGCGCTTTGTTGGTGAATCGCGATTTCTACTTCCTCACACTCAAGACGGAGCCACTCAAGTCGCCATCCGACGACTCCTTCTCCGACACAAGTACACCGTCTTCAACACTCTTCGACGAGAGCAGCGCCAAGACCGCTATGCATCTCAAACCCGCTACACGACAAGAATCTCCAAGAGCAAGTTGATGAAGAAGTCCTCGTCCTCAATCGAACCAAGTGGCGTTTGCTCAAGCACAAGAACGACAACGCCTTCATCGCCAACAAGAACAAGAACGAAGCGCGCTACATCAAGAGCAACAAGACGCCGACGCCAACGCCTTCAACAACAACAACGAGAAGCACAAGCTCTTGAGGCGGAACATGCCCTTCAAGCATCAAGTCGAGCTATTGCCAACCGCAATCGCGAAGGCAAAACCAAGAGGAAGCCCTTCGAGAAGAAATCCAAGAGAGGAACTACCATCGGCGCGGCGCAACGCCAAGCCCCACAAGCTCCTTCACAAGCTCCTCAAGCTCCTCTCCAACATCAAGGCCAACAAGAGCAAGTTGATCATGGACTTCCTCGCCGCCAAGAGCAACATGAGGATGATTACCTCCACGCCAAGAATGTCGCCATCAACATCGACCTCAACACAATGAAGAACAACGCTATGGCAAGCTCAAGTTCACAATGCCCAAGTTCAATGGAACCAATGATCCCAAGAGTACCTCTCATGGGCATTGAAGGTCGACAAAATCTTTCGTTTGCACAACTATGAGGAAGAGAAGAAGATCGCTATGGCATCACTTGAGTTCCAAGACTATGTGCTCATATGGTGGGAACAAGTCCTTGAGCGCCGACAAGCAAGAGGTGAACCTCCAATCACCACTTGGGCTCAAATGAAGGATGTCATGCGAGCACGCTTTGTGCCCACCTACTACAACCGTGATCTCTTCAAAAAGTTGCAACTCCTCAAGCAAGGAACAAGGAGTGTTGAAGAATACTACAAGGAAATGGAGATTGCCATGATTCGAGCCAATGTCACGGAAGATGATGATCAAACAATGGCACGATTCTTGAATGGACTAAACCATCCCATCAAGAAAATCGCCGACTTCCAACCCTACTCCAACCTCATTGAGCTCGTGCATCAAGCTACAAAGGCGGAATGTCAAGTGAAAGATGACTTCAAGTACGCCAAGTACTCTTCTAAGGCATACGACTTCTCCAACATCCAAGCTTCAACAACTACTCCAACTTCGACATCAACCAAGCCTTCTCCAAGCAACGACGACAAGTCAGGTTACAAGAAAACTTCCACAAGTTCAAGTCGTCTCCCTCCTACTACAAGCAACCTCAACCCGCGTGCTTCATCATCTACTCCAACCGATGAGACCGTCAAGACAAGCTCCTTCAAGCGCTTTACTTGCGGCGGCCGAGGCCACAAGTCATATGAATGCACCAACAAGCGCACCATGATACTCAACGACGATGGCACCTATGACTCAATGAGTGAAGATGAAATGGAAGCCATTGAGCAAGTGGCCATGCACCGGCGTGTCAACGAGGATGAAGATGATCAAGTCTTTTGTGATGAAGATACAAGTCCCGCTCTTGTTGTCTCCAAGGTCTTGACACTTCAACATCAACAAGAAGAAGACCAACGATGCCACATCTTCCACACAAAGGCCGGCATCAATGGGAGATCCGTCAAGGTCATCATTGATGGAGGTAGTTGCCACAACTTGGCAAGCGAAGAACTATGCTCCAAGCTACAATTGGTCAAGAAGAAGCACCCGCACCCATACAAGGTTCAATGGCTAAGGACTCCCAGACTATACGAGTTGAGCATACGGTCCAAGTCTCCTTCAAAATCGGTGCATATGAGGACACTTTGGAGTGTGATGTGGTCCCAATGACCGTTTGCCACCTCCTCCTTGGTCGGCCATGGCAATTTGACCGTGGTGTCTACCACAATGGGCGTACAAACCACTATAGCTTCAAGCTGAAAGGAAAAGAATATGTCCTACGACCCATGTCTCCTAGTCAAGTGATAGCCGACAAACAAGCCACCAACCAAAGAGAGAAGAGTGAGAAAGTGACCCACCATCAAGTGAGTGGGAGCCACAAGCCAAATTTGAGCGCCTCTTCGCCTAGAGAGAAAAACCTCATACTATTCGCCACCAAAAGTGAGATGAGAGAAGTGTGTGAGAACCCATCGAGTGTGATGCACTTTGTCCTTGCGTGCAAGGATGGAGATACAAAAACTAACACCATTCACGAGCTACCTTTGGTGTTTCAATCTCTTTTGCAGGAATTTCAAGATGTTTTTCCCGATGAGCTACCTCCGGTCTACCTCTCTACGAGGCATTGAGCATAGAATCGACCTCATACCCGGAGCGCCACTTCCAAACAAAGCTCCATATCGTGTCAATCCCGAAGAAACCAAGGAGATTCAATGGCAAGTACAACAACTAATCGACAACGGTCATGTACGTGAAGGCTTAAGCCCTTGTGCCGTTCCCGTTATTCTTGTGCCTAAGCCCGATGGAAGTTTCCGCTTGTGTTCCGATTGTAGACCCATAAATGCTATCACCGTGCTATAGGCATCCCATTCCTCGCTTAGATGATATGCTTGATGAACTTAGTGGAGCCAACTTTTTCTCAAAAATTGATCTTAAAAGTGGCTATTATCAAATACGAATTCATGAGGGTGATGAATGGAAAACTGCTTTCAAAACCAAATTTGGCTTATATGAGTGGTTGGTTATGCCTATGGGTTTGTCGGAAGCACCCGGAACTTTTGTGCGTCTCATGCATCATGTACTTCGTCCATACATTGGAATCTTTGTTGTGGTTTACTTCGATGATATTCTTGTGTTTAGCAAAACCATGAAAGAGCATCTTGATCACGTTAAGCTTGTTTTGCAAACACTTCAAAAGGAAAGTCTTTATGCCAACTTGAAAAAAATGCACTTTTGGCGTTCACAAAGTGGTTTTCTTGGGTTTCGTTGTCTCTTCCAAGGGTGTCCATGTTGACGAAACTAAGATCAAAGCAATTAAAACTTGGCCCCAACCCACCAATTTGCAACAAGTGCTAAGTTTCCTTGGTCTTGCAGTGTTTTTATCGCCGCTTAGAAAAACATTAGCACTATTGCAGCTCCTTTGCATGCTTTGAGTAAGAAGAATACTCCTTTTGTTTGGGGACCTTGCAATCCAACGCTTTTGATGAGCTCAAGTCTTTGCTTACTCATGCTCCGATTCTTGCTTTGCCCAATTTTGACAAAACTTTTGAGGTCCATTGTGATGCAAGTGGTACCGAATTGGCGGAGTTTTAATGCAAGAAAACGAGTCATTGCTTATTTTAGTGAAAACTCTCCGTGCTCAACTTAACTATCCCGTGTATGACAAGGAATTATATGCTTTAGTGCGTGTCCTCCATGTTTGGGAACATTATATTAGACCTCATGAGTTTGTCATCCATACCGCTCATGAAACGCTTAAGTACTTAAAAGGTCAAACTAAATTGAACAAGCGACATGCCAAATGGAGTGAATTTATTGAATCATTTGCATATGTGATCAAGTACATTAAGGGCAAGGAAAATGTAGTCGCCGATGCACTTTCACGCATATGCATGCTTGTCACCCAACTTGAGTTGAATGTTATTGGTTTTGAGGACATCAAAGATTTGTATGCTAGTGATCCATCTTTTGCACCTCATTATGCTCAATGTTTGACTCATACATCTTGGGAACAATATTACCTCAAGGATGGTTATCTTATGAGAGCTAACAAACTATGCATTCCCGAGTCTTCTCTTCGTTTGCTCCTTTTGTAAGAGGCTCATGGAGGCGGACTCATGGGACATTTTGGACGCGACAAGACCTTCGCCACGCTCCCCCAGAACTACTTTTGGCCCAAGATGTTTCGAGACGTCTCACGCTTCACCACCCGATGCTCTACATGCCGCAAAGCTAAGTCAAAAGCTCAATCTCATGGTCTTTACATGCCTCTTCCTATTCCTTATCAACCTTGGGAAGACATTAGCATGGATTTTGTACTTGGTTTGCCTAGAACTCAAAATGGAAAGGATTCCGTGTTTGTTGTTGTGGACCGATTTTCTAAAGTGGCACATTTCATCCCTTGCAACAAGGTAGACGATGCTTCACATATTGCAAATCTCTTTGTAGGAAAATCTTGCGCTCCATGGAGTTCCAAAGTCAATCGCTCCGATCGCGACGCCAAGTTCTTGAGTTACTTTTGAAAACTCTTTGCGCCAAGCTCGAATCAAGCTATTGTTCTCTCCGATACCATCCTCGATGCGGAGCATCCTTCCATCATCCCCATGGACTCTACATCAACACCTACTACACCACAAGGACCGATGACTCGAGCATGTGCAAAAGCTCTTGAGACCGAGGTGACATCACTCCTCTCAAAACTCTCCTTCGATTCACATGAGACATGGTTACTACCTCAAACGGAAACTCTATGCATACTCAGGCACCAAGGAGTCGACCATGAAGAAGCTGGGAAGCAAGGAGAATCGAAGCGAAGACATGCATGAAGACGGAGAGGAGAAAGCAACAAGTACTGTGGAGGCCGGATGATCGGACAGAGGTCTTGACGATCCGGACAGGTTCGGATGATCCGGACTCGGTCCGGACGATCCGCTAACTCCACCAAGGCAATAGAACCTCTCCTACTGAAGCCGGATCATCCGGACCAGCCCGGATCATCCGGACCCGCCGGACGTCCGGACCCCAGCCGGACATCCGCCCGTCGCCGCCACTCAGCCGACCCTCCGGCTCATCCGGACTCCACCCGGATCATCCGGCCAGCCAGTCTTGCGCGTGTTGGGCTGAGCCCATGTACCCCTTCGCCCTGCACTCTATTTATAGGACCCCTTTCCTCACTTTGAGACTTAGCATTGATTAGCTCATATTTGTGTGTGAGCCTTTGCTCATCCACGGTATTTCTCCACGGAGATCGGGACCTCCGTCAAGGAGAAGATCCATCGGATTCAAGACCCCTATATCGAAGATCCCTCGTGGATTCAAGACCTCCTCCGGAGAAGAACGGCTACCTTTGTATCTTTCCTTTGTTGATTTTGGACCATGTATCACTCGTGCTTCGATGATCTAGACCTTGTGTGATTGATCTCTTGTCGGTTGAGTGTCTCTCTCGTTCTTCCCCGTGATTTT
Source organism: Aegilops speltoides (assembly GCA_021437245.1). NCBI lineage: Eukaryota > Viridiplantae > Streptophyta > Magnoliopsida > Poales > Poaceae > Aegilops > Aegilops speltoides. The sequence goes on along the minus strand of CM038142.1, from coordinate 261,141,730 downwards.
CTCTCGTTCTTCCGCGCATTCTTCGTGTTCCCCTCCGTAGGATCCCCTCCAAACGTGAAAGATCGACGAATTAGGGTTCCACCCTACATCACATCCTCAAACCGACGGCCAAACGGAGGTGACGAACCGGACGCTCTCCACTCTACTTCGCGTGTTGATCAAGAAGAACATCAAGGAATGGGAGGCGTGCCTACCCATCGCCAAGTACGCCTACAACCGCGCAAGACATTCAACGACCGTCAAGTCCCCCTTCGAGGTCGTCTACGGCTTCAACCCATTGTCCCCATTGGACATTCTACCACTACCTCTACAAGAGCGCACCAACCTAGACGCAAGCGCCCGTGCGAGCTACATCAAGAAGATGCATGAAGATACAAGACACACAATCGAGCGCCAAGTACAACGACTAGCGACCAAGCTCAACATCAACAAGCAACCCATGATCTTCAACATAGGCGATCTCGTGTGGCTACACCTACGCAAGGAACGCTTCCCCAACGAATGCAAGTCCAAACTTCTACCTCGAGCCGATGGACCTTTCAAGGTGTTAGCACGCTACAACAACAACGCCTACAAGCTCGACCTACCAAGCGACAAGTACAACGTGAGCGACACCTTCAACGTCAAAGACCTCTCGCCTTTCCATGGTGATGAAGATCTTGATCCGAGGTCGGATACTTTCGAAGGGAGGGGATATGATGCGGAGCATCCTTCCATCATCCCCATGGACTCTACATCAACACATCCAACCCCACAAGGACCTATGACTCGAGCACGTGCAAGAGCTCTTGAAACCGAGGTGACTTCTCTCCTAAATGATATTTCATATGACCCTCTCGAGACATGGCTACTACCTAAATCAGATACACTACGCATGATTAGGTGTCAAGAAGAACCTCCCGAGGATGCACGTGAAGATGGACAAGCAACCCACTCCACAGGATGAAGAGAACCAGCTGAAACGGACAGTTCACCTTCCAGCCCCGGACATCCGCCCCCGAGACGCCAACACAACAGCCGCAGCTCAGCCAAGAAGACTACAGGGCTGGACATCCGCCCCTGTGCCCCGGACATCCCGCCTCCCACGAAGCCCTGTAAATACGGCGCCTGTAAATCCGGCGCCCGCACTGAGACTACAAAGGTCGCCCACCAGCCCGACATCCGCCCCATCCCGACATCCGCCTCCCATGAAGCTCCGGACATCCGCCCGACGCCTGGGACATCCGGCTTCACTGCTGTGAATGTTGAAGGGCCAAGCCCATGTACCCTTTCGCCCCGTAGACTATATAAACTCCATCCCCTTCCTCTTTCTAGGGTTAGCAAAGGATTAGCTCATATTTTGTGTGAGAGCTTTGCTCATCCACTTGGTTACTTCTCCTTGGAGCTCAGGACCTCTTCGGAGAAGATCCCCCAAGCGGATTCAAGACCCCTTCAAGGGAAGACCATCAAGACCTCCTCACGGAGAAAAACCCGGTTACCTTTTGTATCGTCCTTTGTTGACCTTGTATCTTGTGGATCTCTTATGTGTGTGATGATCTAGCACTTGTGTGATCGATTCCTTGTTGATTTAGTGATTCCCTCTCGTTTTCCCCGTGTTTCCCCTTGCGCTTCCGCGTGTTCTTCGTGTTCCCTCCATAGGATCCCCTCCAAACGTGAAAGATTGACGAATTAGGGTTCCACCCTACATCATTATGGTATCATGAGCCACGTTGATCACGTTTTTGGAGCCCCTACCTCGTGATTTCTAGCTTGATTTTGTTGTTTTCGCCCTAAAATCCGAAAAATCCCACAAAAATACCCCCAAAATTTTTGTGATTTGTTCGTGTGATGAAATTTTGTTGATTTGGTCCATGGATTTGTGTTGCTACGAGTGGATCTAGTTTTCCCATTCTTCCCACCCTTTTCCATCCACCAATTCGTCCAATTTTGCCCCGAGTTGCGATTTTCCCATGAGCACTTCGAAGTTCGTCCCCGATCCAGAGCCGGACATCCGACCCTGTCCCCGGACATCCGGAGCCCTGACATCCGGCTGCAAACCTGCACATCCGCCCCGAAACAACAACTCCAACACACGCTACCATCTCACGATACCTTTGCAAAATTTTGCCACGGTGCCCACGCCATCTTCCGCATACACACAACACTTTCTAAAAACACACCCACCGCTCACCACTACCTCCTATGTCGATTTTGATGTGTCTTGGTCTTTGAGATTTTGAGTTGTGGTTCCCGTGTCCTATTGTGTTTCGGCTATATAGGTACGGTTCGACGTCATCATCACCACCGCTCATCTCCATCGACTACTCAACATTGTCAAGGACGGTAACTTCAACGACATCTTTGTCATAACTTGCAATTGCATTGATACCCCACATGGCCTTACTTCGACGACATCTCTCGAATTTCCTTCAATAGTGATAGAGGCAAAGGTGTCCCGTCTTTCGATGAGATGGTGGATTTCGCTTTGGTGGAAGTCGACTTTGACGATCCGACTACGATCGTGCGAGGACGTCGCGCCTTAGCAACCGCTAAACCAACTCCGAGAGGTTATTGACCACGCCGGAGCATGATCAACCTGACCACGAGGGTCTGTTTCCTGCGAGCAAACGAAGAACAAGCAAGAAACTGAGATTGCAATCTAGATATTGCGAATATAAGATGAAAGCTTTATTGATCAAGGTGGGGTTCTGTGATGCCTTTGTCTGGTCGTTGAACACAAACGAAGTACGCGAAGTTGCAGCTATGGCGAACTTTTTATCTAAACGACGCCCTAAGGGCTGTATATATGGGGGAAAAGGAGGGAATTTCGTGGCCCTTGAGGATGGGGTCCGAAACCAACCCTAACTCTTGTTTCCCCACACATACGGACTCTAAAAATAGCCTATACTTACGTATTTCGAAATTACATGGGCCTGGCCCAATAATAAGGTGACGCAGCACCTAGAATAGCCTATGGACGAATATTATGAAGTGGCATCTTGTATATTTCGTCCAAGGCTTCGTGCATTCCTTATGGTGGCTTCAAAGTCCTGAAATCATCACTTGTAACTCCGTTCTTGATCCCTTTGCATGCCATCAACTCCATGCGTGTTCTTGTCCAATGTTCATCCTTCTCCAAGCTAGGCCCTTCATTTGTAAGCAAAACAAATGTATCCAATTTAGGCAGCATCATATTCTCATGAACATTAGAATCATTACCAAGAAACGAAAGTACCGGTAATTTAATTGGCGGCGCTTGAGCTCTAGTAATTGGTCCCGATATGTAACAAGAGGGGCTGTGGGTGTAACAATGGTATTGATGTCCTCATCATCCTCCCTTCTTGAAATGAAGTCGCCCTCGACGGAAGCTCATCTTCCTCACCCAAATAAGGCTTCAAATCTGCAATGTTAAAAGTGGGACTAACCCCAAAATCTGCAGCAGCTCAAGTTTATATGCATTATCATTTATTTTCTCCAACACCTTAAAGGGACCAGCAGCACGTGGCATTAGTTTTCATTTGCGCAAATCAGAAATCTATCCTTACGCAAATGTAACCAAACAAGATCTCCAGTGCAAACAAAACATGTTTTCTACCCTTATCTCCAGAAGTTTATATTTAGCATTCATACGCTCAATGTTTTCCTTAGTTAACTCATGCATTTTTAAAATCAATTCAGCACGTTCTTTAGCATCAAAATTAACCTTCTCCAAGATGGAAGAGGCAACAAATCAATAGGTGCACGAGGTAGGAAACCATATACAACTTCAAAAGGGCACATCTTAGTAGTAGAATGCAATGAACGATTATAAGCAAATTCAATATGAGGCAAGCATTCCTCCCACATTTTCTTATTATTCTTTAGAACTGCCCTAAGCATAGTAGACAATGTTCTATTGACTACTTCAGTTTGTCCATCGGTTTGGGGTGACAGTAGTACTAAAAGCAGTTTAGTCCCCAACTTAGCCCATAAACATCTCCAAAAGTGGCTAAGAAATTTAGTATCACGATCTAAAACAATAGTATTTGGCACACCATGCAAGTTTAATAATTTCACGAAAGAACAAATCAGCAACATTAACAAAGATCATCGCTTTTATGACATGGTATAAAGTGTGCCATTTTCGAGAATCTATCCACGACAACAAATATGCTATCCTCCCTTCTTTGTTCTAGGTAAACCTAAAACAAAGTCCATAGATATATCCTCCCAAGGAACACTAGGTACAGTGCAAAGGCATATATAAACCATGAGGATTGAGTCGTGACTTAGCTTTTTGACATGTAGTGCAGCGAGCAATAAAACGCCAACATCCCGCCTCATCTTTGGCCAAAAGAAATGTGTAGCAAGTACGTCCTCCGTCTTCTTCACGCCAAAGTGTCCCATTAGTCCTCCTCCATGCGCCTCCGCAACAACAAAAGACTAACGGAGCTAGCTGGAATGCATAGCTTGTTAGCACGAACACAAATCCATCATTAACGACAAACTTGTTCCATGTTCTTCCTTCTTTACAATTCTGCAATACATCTTTAAAATCAGCATCATGCACATATTGATCTTTGATGGTCTCCAAACCAAATATTTTGAAGTCAAGTTGTGAAAGCATAGTATAGCGATTTAGACAATGCATCAAGAATAACATTTTCTTTACCCTTCTTGTGTTTAATGACATAAGGGAAAGTCTCAATGAATTCAACCCATTTAGCATGTCTACGATTCAGTTTAGCTTGACTTTTAATATGTTTCAAAGATTCATGATCAGAATGTATAACAAATTCTTTGGGCCATAAATAATGTTGCCATGTTTCTAAAGTCCGAACAAGAGCATATAATTCTTTATCATAAGTAGAATAATTCAGACTAGGCCCACTCAATTTTTAAGAAAAGTATGCAACAGGTTTGCCATCTTGTAATAACACACCTCCTAATCAAATTCCACTAGCATCACATTCAAGCTCAAAAGTCTTATTAAAATCAGGAAGTTGGAGTAAAGGAGCATGTGTCAACTTATCTTTCAACACCGTGAAGGCTTCTTCCTGTGCGGTACCCCAAACAAAAGGCACATCCTTCTTTGTAAGCTCATTGAGAGGTGCAGCAATGGTGCTGAAATCTCTCACAAAACGCCTATAGAATCCAATGAGGCCAAGAAAACTCCTCACTTGTGTGACCGTTTTGGGCTGCGCCAACTCTCAATAGCTTCAATCTTGGCTTTATCAACTTCAATTCCCGTGGAGTAACAACATAGCCAAGAAAAGACACTCGGTCGGTGCAAAAGGTGCACTTCCCAAGGTTACCAAACAAACGCATCACGAGAGCAATAAAAACAGCACGTAAATGTTCCAAATGTTCCTCCAAAGATCTGCTATAAATCAATATGTCATCAAAGTAAACTACCACAAATCGTCCAATGAAAGCACGAAACTTCGCTCATTAATCTCATGAAAGTACTAGGTGCATTAGTTAACCCAAAAGGCATGACTAACCACTCATATAATCCAAACTTAGTTTTAAATGCTGTTTTCCATTCATCCCCAATTTCATACGAATTTGGTGGTATCCACTACGCAAATCAACTTTGGAGAATATTGTAGAGCCACTCAATTCATCAAGCATATCATCTAGCCTAGGAATAGGATGACGATAACGAATAGTAATATTATTAATGCCTCTACAATCAACACACATACGCGATGTACCATCCTTTTTCGCACTAGAATAATAGGAACAGCACAAGGACTAAGGGATTCGCGATATAACCTTTGTCGAGAAGCTCTTGTACTTGACGATAATCTCCTTCGTCTCCTCCGGATTGGTACGGTATGGCGACGGTTTGGCAGTGAAGCACCGGAATTAAGTCAATCTGATGCTCAATCCCACGAATAGGCGGTAATCCCGTGGCACGCCTTGTGGAAAGACGCCAAATAACTCCCCGCAAAATATTAGTGACAAGAGAAGGCAAAGAGGAAGGCACGTCCTCGAATGAAAATAATGCCTCTTTGCACACAAAAGCATAGCAAACAGATTTGCTAAAATCTAGCTCATCAATATCAGATTTAGTGGCAAGTAAACATGCACTTTTCAATTTAATTTCGAAGCAACACTAGATGGTTTACTATTAGGCTTCATATGTTGCTCAAATTCTTTTGCCACAATCTGATTTTCACTCTTATTTTCTCCTGCTTTTGCTTTATTAGCTCTATTAATATCATCTTTCAAAATGGACTGTGGAGTCATAGGAAGCAAAGTAATATTTTTATCCTTATGAACAAGAGTATACTGATTGTTTCTACCATGGTGTACGGAATTTTTATCAAATTGCCATGGTCTACCAAGTAATAAGGAACATGCTTGCATAGGTACCACATCACAATCAACATAATCAACATATGTAGAGATACTAAAATGCACACGAACAATACTTGTTACCTTAACCTTGCCGCTGTTGTTGAACCATTGGATGTAGTAAGGATGTGGATGTGGTCTTGTGGTGAGAGATAGCTTCTCCACCATCTCCATGCTAGCCAAGTTGTTGCAGCTCCTCCATCTATGATGACTTGAATAGAACGCTCCTTCACAACTCCCTTTGTATGGAACAAATTATGCCTCTAATTTTGCTCACTTGTGTAACCTGCACACTCAAAACACGTTGAGCAACTAAACATTCATACCTGTCAAAGATCTTCAGCAGCCATGTATTGTGTCTCATGATCGTAATCATCTCCACCGTGTTCCTCATGTGTAATAAGAGCCAAAGTCTCCTCATCATAGTCACTAGCGGACTCATACCCACCATCCTCAAGAGCAATCATCACACGCTGAGATTTGCATTCTCTCAAGAAATGTCCTCTTCCCTTACAACGACGACAAATAATATCACTTGTGTGCCCTGCTGACGCCATGGAAGAAGAAGAGCTCAGGCAGGCCAGCAGTGTGCTCTTGGCAGATAGTGGTGGTTGTGCCCTTTCTTGTATCACGGTTGGAGGTGGCACCAAGGAGGTGATGGTGCAAAGGAAGTAGATGATGCACGTGGTGTCCATGATGAAGGTCGACCTGCAGAAAAGTTAGTGCGGCGCCAATGCTCGTCGATCCTGCACTTCACGCTCAGCTTTACAAGCAAGATGGAATAAACGAGTGATATTATTATAATCCTTATAGTCTAGAATGGTCTGAATATCTCTATTTAATCCACCCAGAAAACGTGCAAGCATAGCTTCATTCTCCTCAACAATACCACATCTAATGAAGCCAGTTTTTAATTCCTGATAATATTCTTCTACAGAATTTTTTCCTTGTCTTAAACGCTGCAATTTTTGAAGTAATTCACGTTGATAATATGGTGGATATATGGTGGTGGTATATGGCAACGGTGGTGGTATATGGCAGCGGTGGTGGTATATGGATACGGATTCGAAGCGGTGGCGGATAAGCGATGGTGGTAGATGGCAGGGGCGATGATGATGGTGCGGCGGCGGCGTGACAACTTATGACCAGAACTCGAAACACTAAAAGACTAGACTCTAAGACCAGCAACTAGACACGACGATGCAACCGCAAATTCAACAACGCAAATACGTAAAAAGATTATGCAAAGGCTCGATTGGTTCGGATATGATGACCTAACCCTAATTTTTTTTTGGCTTTTTCGTGGACTCAGAGGTATGAAGAACAGACTCGATCTAAACTACTTAAAAACTGTAAAATCTCACCGAGCAACCTCGGAAATCTGATACCACTTGATACAGCAAAGGTGTCCCGCCTTTCGATGAGATGGTGGATTTCGCTTTGGTGGAAGTCGACTTTGACGATCCGACTATGTTCGAGGCGAGGACGCCGCGCCTTTAGCAAACCGCTAAACCAACTCCGAGAGGTTATTGACCACGCCGAGCACGATCAACCCGACCATGAGGGTCTGTTTCCTGCGAGCAAACGAAGAATAAGCAAGAAACTGAGATTGCAATCTGGATATTGCGAATATAAGATGAAAGCTTTATTGATCAAGGTGGGGTTCTGTGACGCCTTTGTCTGGTCGTTGAACACAAACGAAGTACGCGAAGTTGCAGCTATGGCGAACTTTTTATCTGAACAAAACCCCAAAGTCTAAACGACGCCCTAAGGGCTGTATATATGGGGGAAAAGGAGGGAATTTCGTGGCCCTTGAGGATGGGGTCCGAAACTGATAGAGGCAAAGGTGTCCCGTCTTTCGATGAGATGGTGGATTTCGCTTTGGTGGAAGTCGACTTTGACGATCCGACTACGAACGTGCGAGGACGCCGCGCCTTTAGCAATCGCTAAACCAACTCCGAGAGGTTATTGACCACGCCGAGCACGATCAACTCGACCACGAAGGTCATTTCCGCGAGCAAACGAAGAACAAGCAAGAAACTGAGATTGCAATCTAGATATTGTAATATAAGATGAAAGCTTTATTGATCAAGGTGGGGTTCTGTGGACGCTTTGTCCGGTCGTTGAACACAAACGGCACGCGAAGTTGCAGCTATGGCTAACTTTTGATCTAAACAAAACCCAAAGTCTAAACGGTGCCCTAAGGGCTGTATATATGGGGGAAGAGGAGGGAATTTCGTGGCCCTTGAGGGTGGGGTCCGAAACCAACCCTATCTCTTGTTTCCCCACACATACGGACTCTAAAAATAGCCTATACTTAAGTATTTCGAAATTACATGGGCCTGGCCCAATAATAAGGTGACGAAGCACCTAGAATAGCCTATGGACGAATATTATGAAGTGGCATCTTGTATATTTCGTCCAAGGCTTCATGCACTCCTTATGGTGGCTTCAAAGTCCTGAAATCATCACTTGTAACTCCGTTTTGATCCCCTTGCGCATGCCATCAACTCCATGCGTGTTCTTGCTCCAATGTTCATCCTTCTCCAAGCTAGGCCCTTCATTTGTAAGCAAAACAAATGTATCCAATTTAGGCAGCATCATATTCTCATGAACATTAAAATCATTACCAAGAAACGAAAGTACTGATAATTTAATTGGCGTCATGCGAGCTCTAGTAATTGGTCCCAGTATATGTAAAAGAGGGGCTGTGGGTGTAACAATGGTATTGATGTCCTCATCATCCTCCCTTCTTGAAATGAAGTCGCCCTCGACGGAAGCTCATCTTCCTCACCCAAATAAGGCTTCAAATCTGCAATGTTAAAAGTGGACTAACCCCAAAATCTGCAGGTAGCTCAAGTTTATATGCATTATCATTTATTTTCTCTAACACCTTAAAAGGACCAGCAAGACGTGGCATTAGCTTTGATTTATGCAAATCAGAAATCTATCCTCACGCAAATGTAACCAAACAAGATCTCCGGTGCAAACACAACATGTTTTCTACCCTTATCTCCAAGCAAGTTTATATTTAGCATTCATACGCTCAATGTTTTCCTTAGTTAACTCATGCATTTTTAAAATCAATTCAGCACGTTCTTTAGCATCAAAATTAACCTTCTCCAAGATGGAAGAGGCAACAAATCAATAGGTGCACGAGGTAGGAAACCATACACAATTTCAAAAGGGCACATCTTAGTAGTAGAATGCAATGAACGATTATAAGCAAATTCAATATGAGGCAAGCATTCCTCCCACATTTTCTTATTATTCTTTAGAATAGCCCTAAGCATAGTAGACAATGTTCTATTGACTACTTCAGTTTGTCCATCGGTTTGGGGTGACAAGTAGTACTAAAAGCAGTTTAGTCCCCAACTTAGCCCATAAACATCTCCAAAAGTGGCTAAGAAATTTAGTATCACGATCTGAAACAATAGTATTTGGCACACCATGCAAGCTTAATAATTTCACGAAAGAACAAATCAGCAACATTGACAAAGATCATCGCTTTTATGACATGGTATAAAGTGTGCCATTTTCGAGAATCTATCCACGACAACAAATATGCTATCCTCCCTTCTTTGTTCTAGGTAAACCTAAAACAAAGTCCATAGATATATCCTCCCAAGGAACACTAGGTACAGCAAAGGCATATATAAACCATGAGGATTGAGTCGTGACTTAGCTTTTTGACATGTAGTGCAGTGAGCAATAAAACGCTCAACATCCCGTCTCATCTTTGGCCAAAAGAAATGTGTAGCAAGTACGTCCTCCGTCTTCTTCACGCCAAAGTGTCCCATTAGTCCTCCTCCATGCGCCTCCTGCAACAACAAAAGACGAACGGAGCTAGCTGGAATGCATAGCTTGTTAGCACGGAAGACAAATCCATCATTAACGACAAACTTGTTCCATGTTCTTCCTTCTTTGCAATTCTGCAATACATCTTTAAAATCAGCATCATGCAAATATTGATCTTTGATGGTCTCCAAACCAAATATTTTGAAGTCAAGTTGTGAAAGCATAGTATAGCGATTTAGACAATGCATCAAGAATAACATTTTCTTTACCCTTCTTGTCTTTAATGACATAAGGGAAAGTCTCAATGAATTCAACCCATTTAGCATGTCTACGATTCAGTTTAGCTTGACTTTTAATATGTTTCAAAGATTCATGATCGTAATGTATAAAAATTCTTTGGGCCATAAATAATGTTGCCATGTTTCTAAAGTCCGAACAAGAGCATATAATTCTTTATCATAAGTAGAGTAATTCAGACTAGGCCCACTCAATTTTTCGTAAAAGTATGCAACAGGTTTGCCATCTTGTAATAACACACCTCCTAATCCAATTCCACTAGCATCACATTCAAGCTCAAAAGTCTTATTAAAATCAGGAAGTTGGAGTAAAGGAGCATGTGTCAACTTAGCTTTCAATACCGTGAAGGCTTCTTCCGTGCGGTACCCCAAACAAAAGGCACATCCTTCTTTGTAAGCTCGTTGAGAGGTGCAGCAATGGTGCTGAAATCTCTCACAAAGCGCCTATAGAATCCAAGAAGGCCAAGGAAACTCCTCACTTGTGTGACCGTTTTGGCTGCGCCAACTCTCAATAGCTTCAATCTTGGCTTTATCAACTTCAATTCCTCGTGGAGTAACAACATAGCCAAGAAAAGATACTCGGTCGGTGCAAAAGGTGCACTTCCCAAGGTTACCAAACAAACGTGCATCACGAGAGCATTAAAAACAGCACGTAAATGTTCCAAATGTTCTTCCAAAGATTTGCTATAAATCAAGATATCATCAAAATAGACTACCACAAATCGTCCAATAAAAACACGAAACTTCGCTCATTAATCTCATGAAAGTACTAGGTGCATTAGTTAACCCAAAAGGCATGACTAACCACTCATATAATCCAAACTTAGTTTTAAATGCTGTTTTCCATTCATCTCCCAATTTCATACGAATTTGATGGTATCCACTACGCAAATCAACTTTGGAGAATATTGTAGAGCCACTCAATTCATCAAGCATATCATCTAGCCTAGGAATAGGGTGACGATAACGAATAGTAATATTATTGATGCCTCTACAATCAACACACATACGTGACGTACCATCCTTTTTCGCACTAGAATAATAGGAACAGCACAAGGACTAAGGGATTCGCAGATATAACCTTTGTCGAGCAGCTCCTGTACTTGACGATAATCTCCTTCGCCTCCTCCGGATTGGTACGGTATGGGGCACGGTTGGTAATGATGCACCGGAATTAAGTCAATTTGATGCTCAATCCTCGAATAGGTGGTAATCCGGTGGCACGCCTTGTGGAAAGACGCCGTGAACTCCCGCAAAATGTTAGTGACAGCAGGGGGCAAAGAGGAAGGCACGTCCTCGAATGAAAATAATGCCTCTTTGCACACAAAAGCATAGCAAATAGATTTGCTAAAATCTAGCTCATCAATATCAGATTTGGTGGCAAGTAAACATGTACTTTTCAATTTAATTTCAGAAGCAACAGTAGATGGTTTATTATTAGGCTTCATGTGTTGCTCAAATTCTTTTGCCACAATCTGATTTTCACTCTTATCTTTCTCCTGTTTTGCTTTATTAGCTCTATTAATATCATCTTTCAAAATGGACTCAGGAGTCATAGGAAGCAAAGTAATATTTTTATCCTTATGAACAAGAGTATACTGATTGTTTCTACCATGGTGTACAGAATTTTTATCAAATTGCCATGGTCTACCAAGTAACAAGGAACATGCTTGCATAGGTACCACATCACAATCAACATAATCAGATATGTAGAGATACTAAAATGCACACTAACAAAGACGTGTTACCTTAACCTTGCCGCTGTTGTTGAACCATTGGATGTAGTAAGGATGTGGATGTGGTCTTGTGGTGAGAGATAGCTTCTCCACCATCTCCATGCTAGCCAAGTTGTTGCAGCTCCTCCATCTATGATGACGCTGAATAGAACGCTCCTTCACAACTCCCTTTGTATGGAACAAATTATGCCTCTGATTTTGCTCAGCTTGTGTAACCTGCACACTCAAAACACGTTGAGCAACTAAACATTCATACTGTCAAGATCTTCAAGAGCCATGTATTGTGTCTCATGATCGTAATCATCTCCACCGTGTTCCTCATGTGTAATAAGAGCCAAAGTCTCCTCATCATAGTCACTAGCGGACTCATACCCACCATCCTCAAGAGCAATCATCACACGCTGAGATTTGCATTCTCGCAAAATGTCCTCTTCCCTTACAACGACGACAAATAATATCACTTGTGTGCCCTGTTGACGCCATGGAAGAAGAACTCGAGCAGGCCCGCAGTGTGCTCTTGGCGATAGTGGTGGTTGTGTGCGCTTTCTTGTATCACGGTTGGAGGTGGCACCAAGGAGGTGATGGTGCAAAGGAAGTAGATGATGCACGTGGTGTCCATGATGAAGGTCGACCTGCAGAAAAGTTAGTCGCGCCAATGCTCGTCGATCCTCAAGACTTCACGCTCAGCTTTACAAGCAAGATGGAATAAACGAGTGATATTATTATAATCCTTATAGTCTAGAATGGTCTGAATCTCTATTTAATCCACCCGTAAAACGTGCAAGCATAGCTTCATTCTCCTCAACAATACCACATCTAATCAAACCAGTTTGTAATTCCTGATAATATTCTTCTACAGAATTTTTTCCTTGTCTTAAACGCTGCAATTTTTGAAGCAATTCACGTTGATAATATGGTGGGACCCAACGAGTACGCATAGCAGTTTTCAAAGCAGCCCAAGTAGCTGGAACAGGATATAATCTACAATATTCAGACCACCAAACACATGCAAAGCTAGTGAAAGCACAAACAGCAAGCAGAACACGCTCTCCTCGTGATATTGTAAACATGTAAATCGTTGTTCAGTTTCTAACTCCCAAGTAAGATATATATCAGAACATATCTACCCTCAAATGGTGGAATATTCAATTTCAGTTTAGGAGATGGTCATGATCTCGCACTGAGGGGAGCCCTAATATTGCCATTATTTGCATGTGGACGACCGGTGGTTGTGGTGCTGGTGGTTGCACATAGTTCGATGTTGATCAACCTCATCCTCATAATCGCCCACATAATCATCATCCTCCTCTGTACCAGCAGCAGCAGCAGTAGCAGGAGCCAAAGAAGCACCAACAACGAGAGCAGCGGCACCAGAATTTTGTCCTGCTCAATAGGAACACGCCGAGCTCGCCCATACCGATTCGGAAGGGGCGAAGTTGTTGTCGTTGCAGAGGTGCGATAGGTGCAGCCGGCGGTGGTTGTGGAAAACGCGCGAGCAATTCATCAAACTTGCTATCAAGCTTTGTTTCAAACGTCTTCTCAATGCCATCTATCTTCTCCATGGCCTCGTCAAATCTGTTTACCACATCTTGCACCTGTCCACTCATCATTTGCTGAAATTTGTCATGTAGCTGTTTGTTCGTCATGTTCTCCCAGTCAGTCTCGTCGGCTTGTGATCCTGCCATGGCTAGCAGCAATAGAAACACACAAGAATATGATCCTACAGACTACTAACAAGAGGTGGTGGTGGATGTCACAAATCCGTCAAGCAAATCTCAAATTCTTACCAGTTCTTACCCAAAGAAGAAAGGTGATCGCAACCGTTGTAGTCAAAACTCTCAAAGCTTGGATAGAGCGATTGCCGTGGAGAGTCAAACGCACGACGAGATGTATGTGGAGCTGGGAAAGCTTATAATATGGTAGCAAAAGGGTCAAGAATAATCAATTCAGAGATGCAAAGTTGAATAAACGCCAACGACGGATCAGGCTTGGTCTAGGCTAGACCGTGCTAGAGACGCGAGCCTAGAACACTAACAAAATCACGGCGCTGCACGTAAACAAGGGAGGAGCACACTCTGAATTTTTTTTTTCGCTTTTTTTTTTTTGCGCTGTTTTTTTTTTTTTTTTGCTGCTTTTTTTTTTTTTGCGAAAAATTACTATAATGGCGAGTGTCTCAAAACTCTTCCCAGGTCAAACTGATAGGATGGGAACAAAATTTTTTCGACCAATTTTTTTTTTTTTCGACTGCCTGGACCCAAAATCTGGAAACGGGTCAAAAAAAACTTTCTATAACGGGAACTGTCTCAATACGCTTAGAAACACCTAAAAATAGGATAGCCAGAAAATTTTTTGTCCCGTGCGTTTTTGGAAAATTTTGGGCCTAAACGGAGGGTGGTTTCCACATAATCATCCTCGTCGGTACCAAAGAAGCAGAAGAAAGTAGAGAGCCAAAGAAGCACCAACAGCGATAGCAATGGCACTGAATTTTGTCCTGGCTCAATAGGAACACGCCGAGCTCGTCCATACTGATTCGGAAGAGGCGTAGTTGTTGTCGTGCAGAGGTGCGATAGGTGCAGCCGGCGGTGGTTGTGGAAAACGTGCGAGCAATTCATCAAACTTGCTATCAAGCTTTGTTTCAAACGCCTTCTCAATGCCATCTATCTTCTCCATGGCCTCGTCAAATCTGTTTAGCACATCTTGCACCTGTCCAATCATCATTTGCTGAAACTTATCATGTAGCTGTTTGTTTGTCGTTCTCCCAATCAGTCTCATCGGCTTGTGATCCCGCCATGGTTAGCAGCAATAGAAACACACAAGAATATGATCCCACTGACTACTAGGAAGTGGTGGTGGTGGTGTGGTGGACGGTCACAAACCGTGAAGCAAATCTCAAATTCTTACCAGTTCTTACCCAAAGAAGAAGCGGTGATCGGCAACCGTTGTAGTCAAAACTCTCAAAGCTTGGCTATAGCGATTACGGGGAGAATCAAACGCACGACGTAGATGTATGTGGAGCTGGGAAGGCTTATAATATGGTAGCAAAAGGGTCGCAATAATCAAATCAGAGATGCAAAGTTGAATAAACGCCAACGACAGTCTTGTGCTGGTCCTAGGCTAGACCGCCCTAGAGACGCGAGCCTAGAACACTAACAAAATCACGGTGCTTGCACGTAAACAAAGGAAAAGCACACTCTGAATTTTTTTTTTCGCTCTTTTTTTTTGCTGCTTTTTTTTGCGCTGCTTTTTTTTTTTTAAAAATCACTATAATGGCGAGTGTCTCAAAACTCTTCCCGGTCAAACCGACAGGATGGGCACGAAATTTTTCGACCAAATTTTTTTTTCGATTGCTCGGACCCAAAAACTGAAACGGGTCAAAAAACTTTCTATAACGGCGATCGGCTCAATACGCTTAGAAACACCTAAAATAGGATAGCCGAAAAATTTTTATCCCGTGCGTTTTGGAAAATTTTGGGCCTAAACGGAGGGTGGTTTCGGACTTTTTTTTTGAAACCAACCTCTTCTACGGACGGCAAAAGATTGCTGGAATCAAACCTACTCGGACAAGGAAACACGAATCGGAAATTAGATGGATCCGAAAACAAATCTAATACGCAAGGAACTCGGATTGGTGGTGGATATATGGTGGTGGTATATGGCAACGGTGGTGGTATATGGCAGCGGTGGTGGTATATGGATACGGATTCAAGCGGTGGCGGATAAGCGGTGGTGGTAGATGGCAGGGCGATGATGATGGTGCGCGCGCGGCGTGACAACTTATGACCGTAACTCAAACTCGAAAAGACTAGACTCTAAGACCAGCAACTAGACACGACGATGCAACCGCAAATTCAACAACGCAAATACGTAAAAGATTATGCAAAGGCTCGATTGGTTCGGATATGATGACCTAACCCTAAATTTTTTTGGCTTTTTCGTGGACTGTAGGTATGAAGAACAGACTCGATCTAAACTACGAAAACTCAGAAAATCTCACCGAGCAACACGGAAATCTGATACCACTTGATAGAGGCAAAGGTGTCCGTCTTTCGATGAGATGGTGGATTTCGCTTTGGTGGAAGTCGACTTTGATGATCCGACTACGAAGCGTGCGAGGACGTCGCGCGCTTAGCAATCGCTAAACCAACTCGAGAGGTTATTGACCACGCCGAGCACGATCAACCCGACCACGAGGGTCTATTTCCTGCGAGCAAACGAAGAACAAGCAAGAAACCGAGAATTGCAATCTGGATATTGCGAATATAAGATGAAAGCTTTATTGATCAAGGTGGGGTTCTGTGGCGCCTTTGTCCGGTCGTGGAACACAAACGAAACGTGAAGTTGCAGCTATGGCGAACTTTTGATCTAAACAAAACCCAAAGTCTAAACGGTGCCCTAAGGGCTGTATATATGGAGGAAGAGGGGAGAATTTCGTGGCCCTTGGTGGAGGGGTCCAAACTAACCCTATCTCTTGTTTCCCCACACATACGGACTCTAAAAATAGCCTATACTAATGTATTGCGAAATTACATGGGCCTGGCCCAATAATAAGGTGACGTAACACCTAGAATAGCCTCTGGACGAAATTTATGAAGTGGCATCTTGTATATTTCGTCCAAGGCTTCATGCACTCATTATGGTGGCTTCAAAGTCCTGAAATCATCACTTGTAACTCCATTTTTGTCCCCCTTGCGCATGCCATCATCTCCATGCTTGTTCTTGCTCCAATGTTCATCCTTCTCCAAGCTAGGCCCTTCATTTGTAAGCAAAACAAATGTATCCAATTTAGGCAGCATCATATTCTCATGAACATTAGAATCATTACCAAGAAATGAAAGTACCAGTAATTTAGTTGGCGTCGCATGAGCTCTAGTAATTGGTCCAAGATGTATAGCAAATAGGGGTGTGGGTGTAACAATGGTATTGATGTCCTCATCATCTATAGAGGAGATACCATTTCCACATATATATTGACCGATGCCAGGAATGCCCTTTTGTTCTTGGCTTTCACGCGCGTGAGTTACAGCATGCCATACGGCGAAAACAAGGAGAATAAGGCATATAGCCGCTGGATTTTCTTCTATTTATGGCCAAATAAGATTTCCCGGATCATAGAGCATCTGCAGAATGGTACGTTTGTCCCTACCAGGGGGGCTAATGTCTATAAGAAACATAATCTCTCGAATTTCCTTCAAAAGGAAGTGCCAATGGGTTCAGAAACTTGTCTAAAAAACAGCGACGAATGGTGTCCTTTGACTTTCAGGGCCAAAAAGTCCTGCTTAAGGCTGAATTTGAGGGTACTCCGGGCCTCCTGGCGCAAGAGGGGAGTATTTTCTGGATTCGTGCACTCGCCGCGAGTAGTTTGAGAACTTGTGGGTCCGACACAGACTCCGAATGACAGAATTATGACCGTTTTAGCGAACATCTCTCCGTTCTATGGCAGTCCTCGAAAGTACTTCATTTTCTCATGCGCTTTTTGCCTGATTGCCCCAAAATTTCTTGTCCTCTATAGAGGAGATATCGTTTCCACATATATATTGACCAATGCCAGGAATGCCCTTTTATTCTTGGCTTTCACGCGCGTGAGTTGCAGCATGCCATACGACGAAAACAAGGAGAATAAGGCATATAGCCGCTGGATTTTCTTCAATTTACGGCCAAATGAGATTGCCCGTATCATAGAGCATCTGCAGAAAGGTACGTTTGTCCCTACCAGGCGGGCTAATGTCTATAAGCAACATAATCTCTCAAATTTCCTTCAAAAGGAAGTGCCAATGGGTTCAGAAACTTGTCAGAAAAACAACGACGAATGATGTTCTTTGACTTTCATGGCCAAAAAGTCCTGGTTAAGGCCGTATTTGAGGGTACTCTGGGCCTCCTGGCTTTGACGCACGTGAGTTATAGCATGCTATCCAGCGAAAACAAGGAGAATAAGGCATATAGCCGCTGGATTTTCTTCAATTTACGGCCAAATGAGATTCCCTGGATCATAGAGCATCTGCCAAAAGGTATGTTTCTACCTACCAGGGGGGCTAATGTCTATAAGCAGCATAATCTCTTGAATTTCCTTCAATAGGAAGTGCAATGGGTTGAGAAACTTGTATGAAAAACAGCGACGAATGATGTTCTTTGATTTTCAGGTCCAAAAAGTCCTACTTAAGGCCGTATTGAGGGTACTCCGAGCCTCCTGGCGCAAGCGGGGAGTATTTTCTAGATTCGCACGCTCGCCGGGAGCAGTTTGAGTACTTGTGGGTCCGACACGGACTCCGAATGACAAAATTATGACCGTTTTAGTGAACATCTCTCCATTCTATGGCAGTCCTTGAAAGTACTTCATTTTCTCGTGCGCTTTTTGCCTGACTGACCCAAAATTTCTTGTCCTCTATAGCGGAGATATCGTTTCCACATATATATTGCCCGATGCCAGGAATGCCCTTTTGTTCTTGGCTTTGACGCACGTGAGTTATAGCATGCTATCCAGCGAAAACAAGGAGAATAAGGCATATAGCCGCTGGATTTTCTTCAATTTACGGCCAAATAAGATTGCCCGGATCATTGAGCATCTACAGAAAGGTACGTTTGTCCCTACCAGGGGGCCTAATGTCTATAAGAAACATAATCTCTTGAATTTCCTTCAAAAGTAAGTGCCAATGTGATGTAGGGTGGAACCCTAATGCGTCGATCTTTCACGTTTGGAGGGGATCCTACGGAGAGAACACGAAGAACGCGCAGAAGAACAAGAGGAAATCACGGGGAAGAACGAGAGAAACACTCAACCGACAAGAGATCGATCACACAAGGTCTAGATTATCGAAGCACGAGTGATACATGGTCCAAAATCAACAAAGGAAAGATACAAAGGTAGCCGTTCTTCTCCCGGAGGAGGTCTTGAATCCACGAGGGTTTCTTCCCGTATAGGGGTCTTGAATCCGATGGATCTTCTCCTAGATGGAGGTCCTGATCTCCATGGAGAAGTACCGGTGGATAAGCAAAGGCTCTCACACACAAATATGAGCTAATCCAATGCTAAGTCTCAAAGTGAGGAGAGGGGGTCCTGTATATAGAGTCTGGGGCGAAGGGGTACATGGGCTCAGCCCAACACGCGCGCGCTGGCGCTGGCCGGATGATCCGGACGAGGGTCCGGATGATCCGGACCGGTCTGGATGATCCGGGTGGAGTCCCGGATGAGCCGGAGGGTCGGCTGGTGGCGGCGACGGGCCGGATGTCCGGCTGGAGGTCCGGACGTCCGGGGAGTCGGATGATCCGGCCTGGGTCGGATGATCTGGCTTCAGCGTGGAGGTTCTGTTGCTTCGGTGGAGTTAGCCGGATCGTCCGGACCGGGGCCCGGATCATCCGGGCTCTGTCCGGATCGTCCGGGCCTCTGTCCGGATCGTCCGGCCTCCCTGGTTCTTGTTGCTTTCTCCTCTCCGTCTTCACGTATGTCTTCCGCTTCCGATTCTCCTTGCTTCTTAGCCTCTTCGTGGTCGACTCCTTGATGTCTGAGTATGCATAGAGTTTCCGTTTGAGGTAGTAACCATGTCTCATGTGAATCGAAGGAGAGTTGTGAGAGGAGTGATGTCACCTCGGTTTTAAGAGCTCTTGCACGTGCTCGAGTCATCGGTCCTTGTGGTGTTGTAGGTGTTGATGTAGAGTCCATGGGGATGATGGAAGGATGCTCCGCATCATATCCCCTCCCTTCGAAAGGATCCGACCTCGGATCTAGTTCTTCATCACCATGGAAAGGCGAGAGGTCTTTGACGTTGAAGGTGTCGCTCACGTTGTACTTGTCGCTTGGTAGGTCGAGCTTGTAGGCGTTTTTGTTGTAGCGTGCTAACACCTTGAAGGGTCCATCGGCTCGAGGTAGAAGTTTGGACTTGCGTTCGTTGGGGAAGCGTTCCTTGCGAAGGTGTAGCCACACGAGATCGCCTATGTTGAAGATCATGGGTTGCTTGTTGATGTTGAGCTTGGTCGCTAGTCGTTGTACTTGGCGCTCGATTGTATTTCTTGTATCTTCATGCATCTTCTTGATGTAGCTTGCACGGGCACTTGCGTCGAGGTTGGTGCGTTCTTGTAGAGGTAGAGGTAGGATGTCCAATGGGGACACTGGGTTGAATCCGTAGACGACCTCGAAGGGGGACTTGCCGGTCATCGAATGTCTTGCGCGGTTGTAGGCGTACTCGGCGATTGGGTAGACACGCCTCCCACTCCTTGATGTTCTTCTTGATCAACACGCGAAGTAGAGTGGAGAGCGTCCGGTTTGTCACCTCCGTTTGGCCGTCGGTTTGAGGATGGTATGCGGAGGAGAACAAGAGCTTGATTCCGAGCTTGGCGCAAAGAGTGTTCCAAAAGAAACTCAAGAACTTGACATCGCGGTCGGAGACGATTGACTTTGGTACTCCATGGAGGCGCAAGATTTCCCTACAAAATAGATTTGCAATATTTGAAGCATCGTCTACTTTGTTGCAAGGAATGAAATGTGCCATTTTGAGTTCTAGGCAAACCAAGTACAAAGTCCATGCTAATGTCTTCCCAAGGTTGATATGGAATTGGAAGAGGCATGTAAAGACCATGAGATTGAGCTTTTGACTTAGCTTTGCGGCATGTAGAGCATTGGGTGGTGAAGCGTGAAACGTCTCGAAACATCTTGGGCCAAAAGTAGTTCTTGGAGAGCGTGGCGAAGGTCTTGTCGCGTCCAAAATGTCCCATGAGTCCACCTCCATGAGCCTCTTGCAAAAGTAGCAAACAAAGAGAAGACTCGGGTATGCATAGTTTGTTAGCTCTCATAAGATAACCATCCTTGAGGTAATATTGTTCCCAAGATGTATGCGTCAAACATTTAGCATAATGAGGTGCAAAAGATGGATCACTAGCATACAAATCTTTGATATGCTCAAAACCAATAACATTCAACTCAAGTTGGGTGACAAGCGTGCATATGCGTGAAAGTGCATCGGCAACTACATTTTCCTTGCCCTTAATGTACTTGATCACATATGGAAAAGATTCAATAAATTCACTCCATTTGGCATGACGCTTGTTCAATTTTGTTTGACCTTTTAAGTACTTTAGCGTTTCATGATCGGTATGGATGACAAACTCATGAGGTCTAAGATAATGTTCCCAAACATTTAGCACACGCACTAAAGCATACAATTCTTTGTCATACACGGGATAGTTAAGTTGAGCACCGGAGAGTTTTTCACTAAAATAAGCAATGACTCGTTTTTCTTGCACTAAAACTCCGCCAATTCGGGTACCACTTGCATCACTATGGACCTCAAAAGTTTTGTCAAAATTGGGAAAAGCAAGAATTGGAGCATGAGTAAGCAAAGACTTGAGCTCATCAAAAGCGTTTGATTGCAAAGGTCCCCAAACAAAAGGAGTATTCTTCTTACTCAAAGCATGCAAAGGAGGTGCAATAGTGCTAAAGTTCTTCACAAAGCGGCGATAAAAACCTGCAAGACCAAGGAAACTTCGCACTTGTTGCAAATTGGTGGGTTGGGGCCAAGTTTTAATTGCTTTGATCTTAGTTTCATCAACATGGACACCCTTGGAAGAGACAACGAAACCCAAGAAAACCACTTTGTCAACGCCAAAAGTGCATTTTTTTTCAAGTTGGCATAAAGACTTTCCTTTCGAAGTGTTTGCAAAACAAGCTTAACATGATCGAGATGCTCTTTCATGTTTTTGCTAAACACAAGAATATCATCGAAGTAAACCACAACAAAGATTCCAATGTATGGGCGAAGTACATGATGCATAAGACGCACAAAAGTTCCGGGAGCTTCCGCCAAACCCATGGGCATAACCAACCATTCATATAAGCCAAATTTTGTTTCGAAAGCAGTTTTCCATTCATCACCCTCATGAATGCGGATTTGATAATAGCCACTTTTAAGATCAATTTTTGAGAAAAAGTTGGCTCCACTAAGTTCATCAAGCATATCATCTAAGCGAGGAATGGGATGCCTATATCGCACGGTGATAGCATTTATAGGTCTACAATCGAGCACTGGCGGAAACTTCCATCGGGTTTAGGCACAAGTATAACGGCACGGCACAAGGGCTTAAGCTTTCACGTACATGACCGTTGTCGAGTAGTTGTTGTACTTGCCGTTGAATCTCCTTGGTTTCTTGGGATTGACACGGTAGGGAGCTTTATTTGGAAGTGGCGCCCGGGGATGAGGTCGATTCGATGCTCAATGCCTCAAGAGGAGGTAGACCCGAGGTAGCTCATCGGGAAAACATCTTGAAATTCCTGCAAAAGAGATTGAAACACCAAAGGTAGCTCATGAGTGGTGTTAGTGTTTGGTTCTCCATCCTTGCACACTAGGACAAAGTGCATCACACTCGATGGGTTCTCACACACTTCTCGCATCTCATGTTTGGTGGCAAATAGTATGAGGTTTTTCTCTCTAGGCGAAGAGGCGCTCAGATTTGGCTTGTGGCTCTCACTCACTTTTTGGTGGCTCACTTTCTCACTCTTCTCTCTTTGGTTGGTGGCTTGTTTGTCGGCAATCACTTGACTAGGAGACATGGGTCGTAAAACATATTCTTTGTCTTTCATCTTGAAGCTATAGTGGTTTGTACGCCCATTGTGGTAGACATCACGGTCGAATTGCCATGGCCGACCAAGGAGGAGGTGGCAAACGGTCATTGGGACCACATCACACTCCAAAGTGTCCTCATATGCACCGATTTTGAAGGATACTTGGACCGTATGCTCAACTCGTATAGTGCCGGAGTCACTTAGCCATTGAACCTTGTATGGTTGTGATGCGGAGCATCCTTCCATCATCCCCATGGACTCTACATCAACGCCTACAACACCACAAGGACCGATGACTCGAGCACGTGCAAGAGCTCTTGAAACCGAGGTGACATCACTCCTCTCACAACTCTCCTTCGATTCACATGAGACATGGTTACTACCTCAAACGAAAACTCTATGCATACTCAGGCACCAAGGAGTCGACCACGAAGAGGCTAAGAAGCAAGGAGAATCGGAAGCGGAAGACATACGTGAAGACGGAGAGGAGAAAGCAACAAGAACCAGGGAGGTCGGACGATCCGGACAGAGGCCCGGACTATCCGGACAGAGCCCGGATGATCCGGACCCCGGTCCGGACGATCCGGCTAACTCCACCGAAGGCAACAGAACCTCCGCGCTGAAGCCGGATCATCCGGACCCAGGCCCGGATCATCCGACCCCGCCCGGACGTCCGGACCCCCAGCCGGACATCCGGCCCGTCGCCGCCACCAGCCGACCCTCCGGCTCATCCGGGACACCACCCGGATCATCCGGACCGGTCCGGATCATCCGGACCCTCGTCCGGATCATCCGGCCAGCGCCTGTGCGCGCGTGTTGAGCTGAGCCCATGTACCCCTTCGTCCCAGACTCTATATATAGGACCCCCTCTCCTCACTTTGAGACTTAGCATTGGATTAACTCATATTTGTGTGCGAGAGCCTTTGCTCATCCACCGGTACTTCTCCTCGGAGATCAGGACCTCCGTCTAGGAGAAGATCCATCGGATTCAAGACCCCTATACGGGAAGATCCCCTCGTGGATTCAAGACCCCCTCTGGGAGAAGAACGACTACCTTTGTATCTTTCCTTTGTTGATTTTGGACCATGTATCACTCGTGCTTCGATGATCTAGACCTTGTGTGATTGATCTCTTGTCGGTTGAGTGTCTCTCTCGTTCTTCCCCATGATTTCCTCTCGTTCTTCCGCGTGTTCTTCGTGTTTCCTCCGTAGGATCCCCTCCAAACGTGAAAGATCGACGAATTAGGGTTCCACCCTACATCATATGGTATCATGAGCCACGTTGATCACGTTTTTGGAGCCCCTACCCCGTGATTTCTAGCTTGATTTTGTTGTTTTCGTCCTAAAAACCCGAAAATCCCCACAAAAATACCCCCAAGTTTTTTTGTGATTTGTTAGTTTTGATAATGTTTTGTTGTTTTTGATCCGTGGATTCGGTGTGTAACTCGTGGATCTTGTGTTTCCCCACCTCCTCCCCCTCGAAATCCACCCAAAATCCCCGAAATCGTCAAATTCCACCCCATTTTCGTGTTCTTCCCGAGCCAATCCCATGCGTGGTTGACCTGCCCGGATCATCCGGACCAAGTCCCGGATCATCCGGACTCGCCCGGATCATCCGGCACCTGGCCCGGATCATCCGGCTTCTCTCTCGCCAAACCGCAGATTCTGCAGCCCCATCCACCACCACCACCATCCACACACATATACACCCTCCCCACCCCATCCACCACCATTTCCACTTGCCAAACCCCAAGACAAAACCTCCGTACTACCATTCGAAGTTGAGTTCGACAATTTGAGTGAGATTTCCGTGTCCTTTTGTGTTTCGGCTATTTAGGCGCGGTGTGACATCAACAACAAACGCTCATTTTGGTCGGCTACTCATCTTCGCTACGGACGGTAACATCGACGACATCTTTGTCATACCTTGCAATTGCATTGATAGCCATCACATACCATCTTTTGCGTTGCTTACCCACCGAGACTAGCCATTGAGTATTGCCGGCAACGTGACTTGTGCACATTAGTTGCATACACCATATCATACATACCTTTGAGGTGCATATCTCGGAATCAACTTGTGTGTCACAAAGTTGTCATCGCATACACAATTGCTATCTTAGTTCGTCAAGTTTGCATAAGAAAAGAGCTCAAAAGAGAAAGAGCCACTCAAGCTTTTAAGCAAAGAGGAAAGATAAGCAAAGAGCTTATAAGCAACAAGCATAGCATCATACAACATTAAGATTGTCACATAAGATCATCTTGGATGATTGCACCGATATACCATACGTATAGCATACTTGGGATAGAGATCGTTGCATTTTTGCATAGTAGGTTGTGCACAAGCTCCGTATCCGCCTATTGTGCAATCGTGCTAGCGTCTCTCTAGTATTGTGCAACAAGAGCATTTTCGTGGATTCCACATTTTGGCTCACTTTGGGTTTGCACAATCCCATTTATCTATTTGCGTGTGTGTTTCCGTGTACCACTACTTGCTTGGTCTACTTGTTGCATATGCGAATTTGCGAATCTTCTTCAACATTTTTGAGTCAAGCTAACGATTGCAATCAATTTTGTGCCACCATCCTAACCAAGCTCCACCAAAAGCTTTTACTTGTGTAGGTGTGAGAATCGACAAGGATCGGTACCAATAGTGCTATTTCATTGTCCGCATTTGAGTGAACTTGATTCATCTTCAACTTCGGTCAAAGGTACATTGGTATTCATTCTTCTCCTTCTACCACTCACAATTTGCTTGAAATGATGGACAGGCCAAGTTCTTCTACAAATCCACTCTTCATCGATCAAGACAACGACATGTCATCATACGTCACCAAGAGCCACCTCTTTGGCGCGCAACGAGCTCTCCATCAAGAGCAACAAGCAATGAGCGAACGCATCGACAACCTCTCCACCGACTTGTGACTCTCCGAAAAACGTACACGCGATTACTTCGACAACAAACTCGACGCGCACAAGAAAGAGAATGATGCAAGAATGGACGAGATCCGCGCCTTGTTGGTGCACCGGCGTACTTCTACCTCTTCACACTCAAGACGTAGCCACTCAAGTCGCCACTGCGACGACTCCTTCTCCGACACAAGTACACCGTCATCGAACATTCTTCGACGAGCCGCGCGTCAAGATCGTCATGCATCTCGCAACCCGCTTCACGACAAGAATCTCCAAGAGCAAGTTGATAAAGAAGCTCCTCGTCCTCAATCAAGCCAAATGGCGTTTGCTCAAGCTCAAGAACGACAACATCTTCGTCACCAACAAGAACAAGAACGAGCGCGCCTACACCAAGAGCAACAAGACGCCGAAGCTCAACGTCTTCAACAACAACAACGCGAAGCACAAGCTCTTGAGGCGGAACGCGCCCTTCAAGCATCAAGTCGAGCTCTCGCCAACCGCAATCGCAAAAGGCGCAATCAAGAGGAAGCACTTCGAGAAGAAATACAAGAGAGGAACTACTATCAACGTGCGCAACGTCAAGCCCAACAAGCTCCTCCACAAGCTCCTCAAGCTCAACCTCACCCTCAAGGTCAACAAGAGCAAGTTAATCATGGACTTCCTCCTCGCCAAGAGCAACATGAGGATGATTACCCTCCACGACAAGAACGTCATCATCAACATCGACCTCAACACAATGAAGAGCAACGCTATGGCAAGCTCAAGTTCACAATGCCCAAGTTCAATGGAACCAATGATCCCGAAGAGTACCTCTCATGGGCATTGAAGGTCGACAAAATCTTTCGTTTGCACAACTATGAGGAAGAGAAGAAGATCGCTATGGCATCATTTGAGTTCCAAGACTATGTGCTCATATGGTGGGAACAAATCCTTGAGCGCCGACAAGCAAGAGGTGAACCTCCAATCACCACTTGGGCTCAAATGAAAGATGTCATGCGAGCACGCTTTGTGCCCACCTACTACAACCGTGACCTATTCAAGAAGCTACAACTCCTCAAGAAAGGAACAAAGAGTGTTGAAGAATACTACAAAGAAATGGAGATTGCCATGATTCGAGCCAATGTCAAAGAAGATGATGAGCAAACAATGGCAAGATTCTTGAATGGACTCAACCATCCCATCAAGAAGATTGCCGACTTCCAACCCTACTCCAACCTCATTGAGCTCGTGCACCAAGCTACAAAGGCGGAACGACAAGTGCAAGATGACTTCAAGTACGCCAAGTACTCATCCAAGACATACGGCCTCTCCAACAACCAAGCTTCAACAACTACTCCAACTTCGACATCAACCAAGCCTTTTCCAAGCAACGACGTCAAGTCAAGTTACAAGAAAACTTCTACAAGTTCAAGTCGTCCTCCTCCTACTACAAGCAACTCCAAGCCGCGTGCTTCATCATCTACTCCAAACGATGAGACCGTCAAGACAAGCTCCTTCAAGTGTTTTACTTGCGGCGGCCGAGGCCACAAGTCATATGAATGCACCAACAAGCGTACCATGATACTCAACGACGATGGCACCTACGACTCAATGAGTGAAGATGAAATGGACGCTATTGAGCAAGTGGCCATGCACCAGCGCATCAACGAGGATGAAGATGATCAAGTCTTTTGTGATGAAGATACAAGCCCCGCTCTTGTTGTCTCCAAAGTCTTGACACTTCAACATCACCAAGAAGAAGACCAACGATGCCATATCTTCCACACAAAGGACGGCATCAATGGGAGATCCGTCAAGGTCATCATCGATGGAGGTAGTTGCCACAACTTGGCAAGCGAAGAACTATGCTCCAAGCTCCAATTGGTCAAGAAGAAGCATCCGCAACCTTACAAGGTTCAATGGCTAAGTGACTCGGCACTATCCGAGTTGAGCATACGGTCCAAGTATCATTCAAAATAGGTGCATATGAGGACACTTTGGAATGTGATGTGGTCCCAATGACCGTTTGCCACCTCCTCCTTGGTCGGCCATGGCAATTCGACCATGGTGTCTACCACAATGGGCGTACAAACCACTATAGCTTCAAGATGAAAGGCAAAGAATATGTCCTACGACCCATGTCTCCTAGTCAAGTGATAGCCGACAAACAAGCCACCAACCAAAGAGAGAAGAGTGAGAAAGTGAGCCACCAAAAAGTGAGTGAGAGCCACAAGCCAAATTTGAGCGCCTCTTCGCCTAGAGAGAAAAACCTCATACTATTCGCCACCAAACATGAGATGAGAGAAGTGTGTGAGAACCCATTGAGTGTGATGCACTTTGTCCTAGTGTGCAAGGATGGAGAACCACAAACTAACACAACTCATGAGCTACCTTTGGTGTTTCAATCTCTTTTGCAGGAATTTCAAGATGTTTTCCCCGATGAGCTACCTCCGGGTCTACCTCCTCTTCGAGGCATTGAGCATCGAATCGATCTCATCCCCGGAGCACCACTTCCAAACAAAGCTCCCTACCGTGTCAATCCCGAAGAAACCAAGGAGATTCAACGGCAAGTACAACAACTAATCGACAACGGTCATGTACGTGAAAGCTTAAGCCCTTGTGCCGTACCCGTTATTCTTGTGCCTAAACCCGATGGAAGTTTCCGCTTGTGCTCCGATTGTAGACCCATAAATGCTATCACCGTGCGCTATAGGCATCCCATTCCTCGCTTAGATGATATGCTTGATGAACTTAGTGGAGCCAACTTTTTCTCAAAAATTGATCTTAAAAGTGGCTATTATCAAATACGCATTCATGAGGGTGATGAATGGAAAACCGCTTTCAAAACAAAATTTGGCTTATATGAATGGTTGGTTATGCCTATGGGTTTGTCGGAAGCTCCGGAACTTTTTTGTCGTCTCATGCATCATGTACTTCGTCCATACATTGGAATCTTTGTTGTGGTTTACTTCGATGACATTCTTGTGTTTAGCAAAACCATGAAAGAGCATCTTGATCACGTTAAGCTTGTTTTGCAAACACTTCGAAAGGAAAGTCTTTATGCCAACTTGAAAAAATGCACTTTTGGAGTTGACAAAGTGGTTTTCTTGGGTTTCGTTGTCTCTTCCAAGGGTGTCCATGTTGATGAAACTAAGATCAAAGCAATTAAAACTTGGCCCCAACCCACAAATTTGCAACAAGTGCGAAGTTTTCTTGGTCTTGCGGGTTTTATCGCCGCTTTGTGAAAAACTTTAGCACTATCGCAGCTCCTGATAGAGGCGAGGGTGTCCCGATCTTTCGATGAGATGATAACTATCGATTTGGTGAAGATGACTTTGACGATCCGACTACAAACGTGCACGACGTTGCGCCTTAGCAATCGCTAAATCAACCGAGAGGTTATTGACCACGCGGAGCACAATCAACGACCACGAAGGTTTATTCCCGCAAGCAATCGAAGAACAAGCAAGAATATGATAAAAGCAATCTGAATATTGCGAGTATATATGAAGTATTGATAAAGGTGAGGATCCAGAAGCGGTCTTGGTGCAGTCGTTGGACACAAACGAAGTACACGAAGTTGCAATGGCTAACTTTTAACTAAACAAATCCCAAGGAAAAAGCTACTAGATGGATCTTGATGAGGACATCAATACCATTGTTACACCACAGCCCCTATTTGCTATACATCTTGGACCAATTACTAGAGCTCTCAAGCGCCAACTAAATTACGGTACTTTCGTTTCTTGGTAATGATTCTAATATTCATGAGAATATGATGCTGCCTAAATTGGATACATTTGTTTTGCTTACAAATGAAGGGCCTAGCTTGGAGAAGGATGAACATTGGAGCAAGAACAAGCATGGAGATGATGGCATGCATAAAGGGGACAAGAATGGAGTTACAAGTGATGATTCGGGACTTTGAAGCCACCATAATGAGTACATGAAGCCTTGGACGAAATATACAAGATGCCACTTCATAAATTTCGTCCAGAGGCTATTCTAGGTGCTCGTCACCTTATTATTGGGCCAGGCCCATGTAATTTCGAAATACATTAGTATAGGCTATTTTTAGAGTCCGTATGTGTGGGAAACAAGAGATAGGGTTAGTTTGGACCCCTCCACCAAGGGCCACGAAATTCACCCCTCTTCCTCCATATATACAACCCTTAGGGCACCGTTTAGACTTTGGGTTTTGTTTAGATTAAAAGTTCGCCATATAGCTGCAACCGGCGTGCCGTTTGTGTTCAACGACCGGACAAAGGCGTCACAGAACCCCACCTTGATCAATAAAGCTTTCATCTTATATTCGCAATATCAGATTGCAATCTCAGTTTCTTGCTTGTTCTTCGTTTGCTCGCAGAGAAGCAGACCTTCGTGGTCAGGTTGATCGTGCTCCGGCGTGGTCAATAACCTCTCGGAGTTGGTTTAGCGATTGCTAAGCGCGGCGTCCTCGCTGCGTTCGTAGTCGGATCGTCAAAGTCGACTTCCACCAAAGCAAATCCACCATCTCATCGAAAGCGGGACACCTTTGCCTCTATCAAGTGGTATCAGATTTCCGAGGTTGCTCGATGAGATTTTCTGATTTTCGTAGTTTAGATCGAGTCTGTTCTTCATACCTATAGTCCACAAAAAAGCCAAAAAAAATTAGGGTTAGTTCATCCCGTCCGAACCAATCTGAGCCTTTGCATAATCTTTTCTGTATTTGCTTTGTTGAATTGGCGGTTGCATCGTCGTGTCAAGTTGCTGGTCTTAGCGTCTAGTCTTTTAGAGTTTCGAGTTCTGTTCACAGGTTGTCACGTCTCCGCTGCCATATATGATAGAGGCAAAGGTGTCCTGTCTTTCGATGAGATGGTGGATTTCGCTTTGGTGGAAGTCGACTTTGACGATCCGACTTCGAACGTGCGAGGACGTCGCGCCTTAGCAATCGCTAAACCAACTCCGAGAGGTTATTGACCACGCCGAGCACGATCAACTGACCACGAAGGTCATTTCCTGCGAGCAAACGAAGAACAAGCAAGAAACTGAGATTGCAATCTGGATATTGCGAATATAAGATGAAAGCTTTATTGATCAAGGTGGGGTTCTGTGACGCCTTTGTCTGGTCGTTGAACACAAACGAAGTACGCGAAGTTGCAGCTATGGCGAACTTTTAATCTAAATAAAACCCAAGTCTAAACGCTGCCCTAAGGGCTGTATATATGGAGGAAGAGGGGGCGAATTTCGTGGCCCTTGGTGGAGGGGTCCCAAACTAACCCTATCTCTTGTTTCCCCACACATACGGACTCTGAAAATAGCCTATACTAATGTATTTCGAAATTACATGGGCCTGGCCCAATAATAAGGTGACGAGCACCTAGAATAGCCTATGGACCGAATATTATGAAGTGGCATCTTGTATATTTCGTCCAAGGCTTCATGCACTCCTTATGGTGGCTTCAAAGTCCTGAAATCATCACTTGTAACTCCGTTCTTGATCCTTAGCATGCCATCAACTCCATGTGTGTTCTTGCTCCAATGTTCATCCTTCTCCAAGCTAGGCCCTTCATTTGTAAGCAAAACAAATGTATCCAATTTAAGCAAAACATCATATTCTCATGAACATTAGAATCATTACCAAGAAGCGAAAGTACGGTAATTTAGTTGGCGTCTTGTGAGCTCTAGTAATTGGTCCAAGATGTATAGCAAATAGGGCTGTGGGTGTAACAATGGTATTGATGTCCTCATCAATATACCACCGCCACATATTCACCGCCAATCCGAATCCATATCGCCACCACATATCCGCCGCCATCACGCCCATCCGAGTCCACTGCAACATATATCCGCCACCGGTCCGAGTTCCACAGATTCATCTCCGCCACCGGTCGAAGTTCCACAGATTCATCTCCGCCACCAGTCCTAGTCCGAGTCCGATAATTGTTGCATTGTTCTCGATTTCCAGATCACGCGATACTCCAGTCGTGATGACAGGACTCCCCAACTTCCAAGCCATCCGCAGAAGAAAAATAGTTCCATTTCAAAAAAAAGGAGGAAAATTCTGGCTAGGCAGTTTTAGACCATTTGTAGACTTTTCGAAAAAATTTGTTGCTTGAGCAAAAAAAAAAGGAGGAAAAAAAGTGCAAAAAAAAAAAAAAAAAGAAAAAAAAATTTAGAGTGTGCTCCTCCTTGTTTACGTGCAGTGCGCCGTGATTTTGTTAGTGTTCTAGGCTCGCGTCTCTATGCGGTCTAGCCTAGGACCAAACACTGAGACCGTCGTTGAGCGTCTATTCAACTTTGCATCTCTCGAATTGATTATTCTTGACCTTTTTTTTTGCTACCATATTATAAGCCTTCCCAGCTCCACATACATCTCGTCGTGCGTTTGATTCTCCACGGTAATCGCTATATCCAAGCTTTGAGAGTTTTGACTACAGCAGTTCTTTGATCACCACCTTTGGGTAAGAACTGGTAAGAATTTGAGATTTGCTTGACGGGTTTGTGATACACCACCATCACTTTTTAGTAGTTTGTAGGATCATATTCTTGTGTGTTTCTATTTGCTGCTAACCATGGTAGGATCACAAGCCGATGAGACTGATTGGGAGAACACGGCGAACAAACAGCTACATGATAAGTTTCAGCAAATGATGATTGGACAGGTGCAAGGCGTGGTAAACAGATTTGACGAGGCCATGGAGAAGATAGATGGCATTGAGAAGGCGTTTGAAACAAAGCTTGATAGCAAGTTTGATGAATTGCTCGTCGCGTTTTCCACAACCACCGCCCGGCTGCACCTATCGCACCTCTGCAGCGACAACAACTTCGCCCCTTCCGAATCGGTATGGGCCGAGCTCGGCGTGTTCCTCTTGAGCCAGGACAAAATTCTGGTGCCGCATTGCCATCTGCTTTGTTGGTGCTTCTTTGGCTCCTGCATCTGCTGCTGGTGGTACCGAGGAGGATGATGAGTATGTGGGCGATTATGAGGATGAGGTTGATCAACATCGAACTACGTGCAACCACCAGCACCACAACCACCGTGTCGTCCACATGCAAATAATGGCAATATTAGGGCTCCCCCTCAGTGCGAGATCATGACCATCTCCCTAAACTGAAATTGAATATTCCACAATTTGAGGGTAGATATGTTCACGATATATATCTTACTTGGGAGTTAGAAACTGAACAACGATTTACATGTTTACAATATCACGAGGAGAGGCGTGTTCTGCTTCTTTGTTTGTGCTTTCACTAGCTTTGCATGTGTTTGGTGGATGCGAACATTGTAGATTATATCCTGTTCGACTACTTGGGCTGCTTTGAAAACTGCTATGCGTACTCGTTGGGTTCCACCATATTATCAACGTGAATTACTTCAAAATTGCAGCGCTTAAGACAAGGAAAAACTCGTAGAAGAATATTATCGGGAATTACAAAGCTGGCTTGATTAGATGTGGTATTGTTGAGGAGAATTGATAGAGGCAAAGGTGTCCCGTCTTTCGATGAGATGGTGGATTTCGCTTTGGTGGAAGTCGACTTTGACGATCCGACTCTGAGCGTCGGCGAGGACGTCGCGCCTTTAGCAATCGCTAAACCAACTCCGAGAGGTTATTGACCACGCCGAGCACGATCAACGACCACGAGGTCTATTTCCTGCGAGCAAGCGAAGAACAAGCAAGAAACTGAGATTGCAATCTGGATATTGCGAATATAAGATGAAAGCTTTATTGATCAAGGTGGGGTTCGTGGACGCCTTTGTGCGGTCGTGGAACACAAGCGGCACGCTGAAGTTGCAGCTATGGCGAACTTTTAATCTAAACAAAACCCAAGTCTAAACGGTGCCCTAAGGGCTGTATATATGGAGGAAGAGGGGAGAATTTCGTGGCCCTTGGTGGAGGGTCCAAACTAACCCTATCTCTTGTTTCCCCACACATACGGACTCTAAAATAGCCTATACTAATGTATTTCGAAATTACATGGGCCTGGCCCAATAATAAGGTGACGCAGCACCTAGAATAGCCTCTGGACGAAATTTATGAAGTGGCATCTTGTATATTTCGTCCAAGGCTTCATGCACTCATTATGGTGGCTTCAAAGTCCTGAAATCATCACTTGTAACTCTATTCTTGTCCCCTTAGCATGCCATCATCTCCATGCTTGTTCTTGCTCCAATGTTCATCCTTCTCCAAGCTAGGCCCTTCATTTGTAAGCAAAACAAATGTATCCAATTTAAGCGACATCATATTCTCATGAACATTAGAATCATTACCAAGAAACGAAAGTACCAGTAATTTAGTTGGCGTCTTGTGAGCTCTAGTAATTGGTCCAAGTATGTATAGCAGTAGGGGCTGTGGGTGTAACAATGGTATTGATGTCCTCATCATCCTCCCTTCTTGAAATGAAGTCGTCCTCGATTTAAAGTTCATCTTCCTCACCCAAATATGGCTTCAAATCTGCAATGTTAAAAGTGGGACTAACCCCAAAATCTGCAGGCAGCTCAAGTTTATATGCATTATCATTTACTTTCTCCAACACCTTAAAGGGACCAGCAGACACGTGGCATTAGCTTTGATTTTGCAAATCAGAAATCTATCCTTACGCAAATGTAACCAAACAAGATCTCGGTGCAAACACAACATGTTTTCTACCCTTATCTCCAGCAAGTTTATATTTAGCATTCATACGCTCAATGTTTTCCTTAGTTAACTCATGCATTTTAAAATCAATTCAGCACGTTCTTTAGCATCAAAATTAACCTTCTCCGAAGATGGAAGAGGCAACAAATCAATAGGTGCACGAGGTAGGAAACCATACACAACTTCAAAAGGGCACATCTTAGTAGTAGAATGCAATGAACGATTATAAGCAAATTCAATATGAGGCAAGCATTCCTCCCACATTTTCTTATTTTTCTTTAGAACAGCCCTAAGCATAGTAGACAATGTTCTATTGACTACTTCAGTTTGTCCATCGGTTTGGGGTGACAAGTAGTACTAAAAGCAGTTTAGTCCCCAACTTAGCCCATAAACATCTCCAAAAGTGGCTAAGAAATTTAGTATCACGATCTGAAACAATAGTATTTGGCACACCATGCAAGCGAATAATTTCACGAAAGAACAAATCAGCAACATTGACAAACATCATCGCTTTTATGACATGGTATAAAGTGTGCCATTTTGAGAATCTATCCACGACAACAAATATACTATCCTCCCTTCTTTGTTCTAGGTAAACCTAAAACAAAGTCCATAGATATATCCTCCCAAGGAACACTAGGTACAGCAAAGGCATATATAAACCATGAGGATTGAGTCGTGACTTAGCTTTTTGACATGTAGTGCAGCGAGCAATAAAACGCTCAACATCCCGTCTCATCTTTGGCCAAAAGAAATGTGTAGCAAGTACGTCCTCCGTCTTCTTCACGCCAAAGTGTCCCATTAGTCCTCCTCCATGCGCCTCCTGCAACAACAAAAGACGAACGGAGCTAGCTGGAATGCATAGCTTGTTAGCACGAACACAAATCCATCATTAACGACAAACTTGTTCCATGTTCTTCCTTCTTTACAATTCTGCAATACATCTTTAAAATCAGCATCATGCACATATTGATCTTTGATGGTCTCCAAACCAAATATTTTGAAGTCAAGTTGTGAAAGCATAGTATAGCGACGAGACAATGCATCAACAATAACATTTTCTTTACCCTTCTTGTGTTTAATGACATAAGGGAAAGTCTCAATGAATTCAACCCATTTAGCATGTCTACGATTCAGTTTAGCTTGACTTTTAATATGTTTCAAAGATTCATGATCGAGAATGTATAACAAATTCTTTGGGCCATAAATAATGTTGCCATGTTTCTAAAGTCCGAACAAGAGCATATAATTCTTTATCATAAGTAGAGTAATTCAGACTAGGCCCACTCAATTTTTGAGAAAAGTATGCAACAGGTTTGCCATCTTGTAATAACACACCTCCTAATCCAATTCCACTAGCATCACATTCAAGCTCAAAAGTCTTATTAAAATCAGGAAGTTGGAGTAAAGGAGCATGTGTCAACTTAGCTTTCAATACCGTGAAGGCTTCTTCCGTGCGGTACCCCAAACAAAAGGCACATCCTTCTTTGTAAGCTCGTTGAGAGGTGCAGCAATGGTGCTGAAATCTCTCAAAACGCCTATAGAAACCAGCGAGGCCAAGGAAACTCCTCACTTGTGTGACCGTTTTGGGCTGCGGCCAACTCTCAATAGCTTCAATCTTGGCTTTATCAACTTCAATTCCTGTGGAGTAACAACATAGCCAAGAAAAGATACTCGGTCGGTGCAAAAGGTGCACTTCCCAAGGTTACCAAACAAGCGTGCATCACGAGAGCATTAAAAACAACACGTAAATGTTCCAAATGTTCTTCCAAAGATTTGCTATAAATCAAGTATATCATCAAAATAGACTACCACAAATCGTCCAATGAAAGCACGTAAAACTTCGTTCATTAATCTCATGAAAGTACTAGGTGCATTAGTTAACCCAAAAGGCATGACTAACCACTCATATAATCCAAACTTAGTTTTAAATGCTGTTTTCCATTCATCTCCCAATTTCATACGAATTTGATGGTATCCACTACATAAATCAACTTTGGAGAATATTGTAGAGCCACTCAATTCATCAAGCATATCATCTAACCTAGGAATAGGGTGGCGATAACGAATAGTAATATTATTGATGCCTCTACAATCAACACACATACGTGACGTACCATCCTTTTTCGGCACTAGAATAATAGGAACAGCACAAGGACTAAGGGATTCGCGTATATAACCTTTGTCGAGCAGCTCTGTGCCTTGACGATAATCTCCTTCGTCTCCTCTGGATTGGTGCGGTATGGTGCACGGTTGGGTAATGATGCACCGGAATTAAGTCAATTTGATGCTCAATCCCTCGAATAGGTGGTAATCCGGTGGCACGTCTTGTGGAAAGACGTCGTGAACTCTGCAAAATGTTAGTGACAGCGAGGGGCAAAGAGGAAGGCACGTCCTCGAATGAAAATAATGCCTCTTTGCACACAAAAGCATAGCAAATAGATTTGCTAAAATCTAGCTCATCAATATCAGATTTGGTGGCAAGTAAACATGCACTTTTCAATTTAATTTGAAGCAACAGTAGATGGTTTATTATTAGGCTTCATGTGTTGCTCAAATTCTTTTGCCACAATCTGATTTTCACTCTTATTTTCTCTGTTTTGCTTTATTAGCTCTATTAATATCATCTTTCAAAATGGACTGTGGAGTCATAGGAAGCAAAGTAATATTTTTATCCTTATGAACAAGAGTATCTTGATTGTTTCTACCATGGTGTACAGAATTTTATCAAATTGCCATGGTCTACCAAGTAACAAGGAACATGCTTGCATAGGTACCACATCACAATCAACATAATCAGCATATGTAGAGATACTAAAATGCACACGAGCGAAGACGTGTTACCTTCACCTTGCCGCTGTTGTTGAACCATTGGATGTAGTAAGGATGTGGATGTGGTCTTGTGGTGAGAGATAGCTTCTCCACCATCTCCATGCTAGCCAAGTTGTTGCAGCTCCCTCCATCTATGATGACGCTGAATAGAACGTTCCTTCACAACTCCCTTTGTATGGAACAAATTATGCCTCTGATTTTGCTCAGCTTGTGTAACCTGCACACTCAAAACACGTTGAGCAACTAAACATTCATACTGTCGGCATCTTCAGCAGCCATGTATTGTGTCTCATGATCGAATCATCTCCACCGTGTTCCTCATGTGTAATAAGAGCCAAAGTCTCCTCATCATAGTCACTAGCGGACTCATACCCACCATCCTCGTGAGCAATCATCACACGCTGAGATTTGCATTCTCATAAAATGTCCTCTTCCCTTACAACGACGACAAATAATATCACTTGTGTGCCCTGTTGACGCCATGGAAGAAGAAGAGCTCTGTGCAGGCCAGGCAGTGTGCTCTTGGCAGATAGTGGTGGTTGTGCTGCTTTCTTGTATCACGGTTGGAGGTGGCTTTGAAGGAGGTGATGGTGCGGTGGAAGTAGATGATGCACGTGGTGTCCATGATGAAGGTCGACTGCGAGAAAAGTTAGTGCGGCGCCAATGCTGTCGATCCTGCACTTCACGTTCAGCTTTACAAGCAAGATGGAATAAACGAGTGATATTATTATAATCCTTATAGTCTAGAATGGTCTGAATCTCTATTTAATCCACCCAGAAAACGTGCAAGCATAGCTTCATTCTCCTCAACAATACCACATCTAATCAAGCCGGTTTGTAATTCACGATAATATTCTTCTCTGATTTTTCCTTGTCTTAAGCGCTGCAATTTTGAAGTAATTCACGTTGATAATATGGTGGAACCCAACGAGTATGCATAGCAGTTTTCAAAGCAGCCCAAGTAGCTGGAACAGGATATAATCTACAATGTTGAGACCACCAAACACATGCAAAGCTAGTGAAAGCACAAACAAAGCAGCAGAACACGTCTCTCCTCGGGATATTGTAAACATGTAAATCGTTGTTCAGTTTCTAACTCCCAAGTAAGATATATATCAGAACATATCTACCCTCAAATGGTGGAATATTCAATTTCAGTTTAGGGAGATGGTCATGATCTCGCACTGAGGGGAGCCCTAATATTGCCATTATTTGCATGTGGGCGACTGGTGGTTGTGGTGCTGGTGGTTGCACGTAGTTCGATGTTGATCAACCTCATCCTCATAATCGTCCACATACTCATCATCCTCCTCGGTACCACCAGCAGCAGATGGCAGGAGCCAAAGAAGCACCAACAGCGATGGCAATGCGGCACAGAATTTTGTCTGGCTCAATAGGAACACGCTGAGCTCGTCCATCTTGATTCGGAAGGCGAAGTTGTTGTCGTTCGAGAGGTGCGATAGGTGCAGCCGGCGGTGGTTGTGGAAAATCGCGAGCAATTCATCAAACTTGCTATCAAGCTTTGTTTCAAACGTCTTCTCAATGCCATCTATCTTCTCCATGGCCTCGTCAAATCTGTTTACCACATCTTGCACTGTCCAATCATCATTTTTGAAACTTATCATGTAGCTGTTTGTTCGTCGAGTTCTCCCAATCAGTCTCATCGGCTTGTGATCCTACCATGGTTAGCAGCAAATAGAAACACACAAGAATATGATCCTCAGACTACTAAGAAGTGGTGGTGGTGTATCACAAACCCGTCAAGCAAATCTCAAATTCTTACCAGTTCTTACCCAGCAGCGGTGGTGATCGGCAACCGTTGTAGTCAAAACTCTCAAAGCTTGGATATAGCGATTACGGGGAGAATCAAAGCACGACGAGATGTATGTAGAGCTGGGAAGGCTTATGATATGGTAGCAAAAATGTCAAGCAATAATCAATTGAGAGATGCAAAGTTGAATAAACGCTCAACGACGCATCTTGTCTTTGGTCCTAGGCTAGACCGTGCTAGAGACGCGAGCCTAGAACACTAACAAAATCACGGGCTGCTGACGTAAACAAGGGAGGAGCACACTCTGAATTTTTTTTTTTTTTTTTTTTT
Source organism: Aegilops speltoides (assembly GCA_021437245.1). NCBI lineage: Eukaryota > Viridiplantae > Streptophyta > Magnoliopsida > Poales > Poaceae > Aegilops > Aegilops speltoides. The sequence goes on along the minus strand of CM038142.1, from coordinate 261,102,591 downwards.
TTTTTTTTTTTTTTTTCTCTCTTTTTTTTTTTTTTGCTCGCAACAAATTTTTTCGAAAATTCTACAAATGGTCTAAAACTGCCTAGCCAGAATTTTCAGACTTAGTTTTTTTTTTGAAACTAGAACTATTTTTCTTCTGCGGATGGCTTGGAAGTTGGGGAGTCCTCTTCGTCACGACTCGGAGTATCGCGTGATCCGGAAATCGAGAACAATGCAACAATTATTGGACTCGGACTAGGACTAGTGGCGGAGATGAATCTGGTGGAACTCGGATGGTGGCGGAGATGAATCTGGTGGAACTTCGGATGGTGGCGGAGATGAATCTGGTGGAACTCGGATTGGTGGCGGATATATGTTGCGGTGGACTCGGATGGCGTGATGGCGGCGGATATGTGGTGGCGTATATGGATTCGGATTGGCGGTGAATATGTGGTGGTGGTATATGGCAGCGGCGACGTGACAACTTGTGAATGCAGAACTCGAAACTCTAAAAGACTAGACGCTAAGACCAAAGCAACTTGACACGACGATGCAACCGCAAATTCAACAAAGCAAATCTGAGTAAAAGATTATGCAAAGGCTCAGATTGGTTTGGACGGGATGAACTAACCCTAATTTTTTTGGCTTTTTCGTGGACTATAGGTATGAAGAACAGACTCGATCTAAACTACGAAAATCTGTAAAATCTCACCGAGCAACACGGAAATCTGATACCACTTGATAGAGGCAAAGGTGTCCCGTCTTTCGATGAGATGGTGGATTTCGCTTTGGTGGAAGTCGACTTTGACGATCCGACTACGACGGCGAGGACGCCGCGCCTTAGCAATCGCTAAACCAACTCCAAGAGGTTATTGACCACGCCGAGCACGATCAACGACCACGAGGGTCTATTTCCTGCGAGCAAACGAAGAACAAGCAAGAAACTGAGATTGCAATCTGGATATTGCGAATATAAGATGAAAGCTTTATTGATCAAGGTGGGGTTCGTGGCGCTTTGTGCGGTCGTGGAACACAAGCGAAATGCACGAAGTTGCAGCTATGGCGAACTTTTAATCTAAACAAAACCCAAGTCTAAACGGTGCCCTAAGGGCTGTATATATGGAGGAAGAGGGGAGAATTTCGTGGCCCTTGGTGGAGGGTCCAAACTAACCCTATCTCTTGTTTCCCCACACATACGGACTCTAAAAATAGCCTATACTAATGTATTTCGAAATTACATGGGCCTGGCCCAATAATAAGGTGACGAGCACCTAGAATAGCCTCTGGACGAAATTTATGAAGTGGCATCTTGTATATTTCGTCCAAGGCTTCATGCACTCATTATGGTGGCTTCAAAGTCCTGAAATCATCACTTGTAACTCTATTCTTGTCCCCTTGCGCATGCCATCATCTCCATGCTTGTTCTTGCTCCAATGTTCATCCTTCTCCAAGCTAGGCCCTTCATTTGTAAGCAAAACAAATGTATCCAATTTAGGCAGCATCATATTCTCATGAACATTAGAATCATTACCAAGAAACGAAAGTACCTGGTAATTTAGTTGGCGTGCGCGAGCTCTAGTAATTGGTCCAGTATGTATAGCAGCAGGGGCTGTGGGTGTAACAATGGTATTGATGTCCTCATCAAGAATGAAGCTATGCTTGCACGTTTTCTGGGTGGATTAAATAGAGAGATTCAGACCATTCTAGACTATAAGGATTATAATAATATCACTCGTTTATTCCATCTTGCTTGTAAAGCTGAACGTGAAGTGTAGGATCGACAGGCATTGGCGCGCCCTAACTTTTTTGCAGGTCGACCTTCATCATGGACACCACGTGCATCATCTACTTCCTTTGCACCATCACCTCCTTGGTGCCACCTCCAACCGTGATACAAGAAAGCAGGCACAACCACCACTATCTCGCCAAGAGCACACCGAGCGGGCCTGCTGCAGAGCTCTTCGTCTTCCATGGCGTCAACTGGGCACACAAGTGATATTATTTGTCGTCGTTGTAAGGGAAGAGGACATTTTCTTGAGAGAATGCAAATCTCAGCGTGTGATGATTGCTACGAGGATGGTGGGTATGAGTCCGCTAGTGACTATGATGAGGAGACTTTGGCTCTTATTACACATGAGGAACACGGTGGCGATGCTTACGATCATGAGACACAATACATGGCTCTTTGAAGATCTTGGCGGTATGAATGTTTAGTTGCTCAACGTGTTTTGAGTGTGCGAGTTACACAAGCTGAGCAAAATCAGAGGCATAATTTGTTCCATACAAAGGGAGTTGTGAAGGAGCGTTCTATTAGCGTCATCATAGATGGAGGAGCTGCAACAACTTGGCTAGCATGGAGATGGTGGAGAAGCTATCTCTCACCACAAGACCACATCCACATCCTTACTACATCCAATGGTTCAACAACAGCGGAAAGGTGAAGGTAACACGTCTTTGTTCGTGTGCATTTTAGTATCTCTACATATGCTGATTATGTTGTTTGTGATGTGGTACCTATGCAAGCATGTTCCTTGTTACTTGGTAGACCATGGCAATTTGATAAAATTCTGTACACCATGGTAGAAACAATCGGTATACTCTTGTTCATAAGGATAAAAATATTACTTTGCTTCCTATGACTCCTGAGTCCATTTTGAAAGATGATATTAATAGAGCTAATAAAGCAAAACAGGAGAAAAATAAGAGTGAAAATCAGATTGTGGCAAAAGAATTTGAGCAACACATGAAGCCTAATAATAAACCATCTCTTGTTGCTTTCGAAATTAAATTGAAAAGTGCATGTTTACTTGCCACCAAATCTGATATTGATGAGCTAGATTTTAGCAAATCTATTTGCTATGCTTTTGTGTGCAAAGAGGCATTATTTTCATTCGAGGGCGTGCCTTCCTCTTTGCCCCTGCTGTCACTAACATTTTGCAGGAGTTCACGACGTCTTTCCACAAGGCGTGCCACCGGATTACCACCTATTCGAGGGATTGAGCATCAAATTGACTTAATTCCGGTGCATCATTACCCAACCGTGCACCATACCGTACCAATCCAGAGGAGACGAAGGAGATTATCGTCAAGTACAGGAGCTCCTCGACAAAGGTTATATCTGTGAATCCCTTAGTCCTTGTGTTGTTCCTATTATTCTAGTGCGAAAAAGGATGGTACGTCACGTATGTGTGTTGATTGTAGAGGCATCAATAATATTACTATTCGTTATCGTCACCCTATTCCTAGGCTAGATGATATGCTTGATGAATTGAGTGGCTCTACAATATTCTCCAAAGTTGATTTGCGTAGTGGATACCATCAAATTCGTATGAAATTGGGAGATGAATGGAAAACAGCATTTAAAACTAAGTTTGGATTATATGAGTGGTTAGTCATGCCTTTTGGGTTAACTAATGCACCTAGTACTTTCATGAGATTAATGAGCGAAGTTTTACGTGCTTTCATTGGACGATTTGTGGTAGTCTATTTTGATGATATCTTGATTTATAGCAAATCTTTGGAAGAACATTTGGAACATTTACGTGTTGTTTTTAATGCTCTACGTGATGCACGTTTTTTGGTAACTTTGGAAAGTGCACCTTTTGCACCGACCGAGTATCTTTTCTTGGCTATGTTGTTACTCCACAGGAATTGAAGTTGATAAAGCCAAGATTGAAGCTATTGAGAGTTGGCGCAGCCCAAAGCGGTCACACAAGTGAGGAGTTTCCTTGGCCTCGCTGGTTTCTATAGGCGTTTTGTGAGAGATTTCAGCACCATTGCTGCACCTCTCAATGAGCTTACAAAGAAGGATGTGCCTTTTGTTTGGGGTACCGCACGGGAAGAAGCCTTCACGGTATTGAAAGATAAGTTGACACATGCTCCTTTACTCCAACTTCCTGATTTTAATAAGACTTTTGAGCTTGAATGTGATGCTAGTGGAATTGGATTAGGAGGTGTGTTATTACAAGATGGCAAACCTGTTGCATACTTTTACGAAAAATTGAGTGGGCCTAGTCTGAATTACTCTACTTATGATAAAGAATTATATGCTCTTGTTCGGACTTTAGAAACATGGCAACATTATTTATGGCCCAAAGAATTTGTTATACATTTCGATCATGAATCTTTGAAACATATTAAAAGTCAAGCTAAACTGAATCGTAGACATGCTAAATGGGTTGAATTCATTGAGACTTTCCTTATGTCATTAAACACAAGAAGGGTAAAGAAAATGTTATTGTTGATGCATTGTCTCGTCGCTATACTATGCTTTCACAACTTGACTTCAAAATATTTGGTTTGGAGACCATCAAAGATCAATATGTGCATGATGCTGATTTTAAAGATGTATTGCAGAATTGTAAAGAAGGAAGAACATGGAACAAGTTTGTCGTTAATGATGGATTTGTGTTCCGTGCTAACAAGCTATGCATTCCAGCTAGCTCCGTCCGTCTTTTGTTGTTGCAGGAGGCGCATGGAGGAGGACTAATGGGACACTTTGGCGTGAAGAAGACGGAGGACGTACTTGCTACACATTTCTTTTGGCCAAAGATGAGACGGGATGTTGAGCGTTTTATTGCTCGCTGCACTACATGTCAAAAAGCTAAGTCACGACTCAATCCTCATGGTTTATATATGCCTTTGCCTGTACCTAGTGTTCCTTGGGAGGATATATCTATGGACTTTGTTTTAGGTTTACCTAGAACAAAGAAGGGGAGGGATAGCATATTTGTTGTCGTGGATAGATTCTCGAAAATGGCACACTTTATACCATGTCATAAAAGCGATGATCTTTGTCAATGTTGCTGATTTGTTCTTTCGTGAAATTATTCGCTTGCATGGTGTGCCAAATACTATTGTTTCAGATCGTGATACTAAATTTCTTAGCCACTTTTGGAGATGTTTATGGGCTAAGTTGGGGACTAAACTGCTTTTTAGTACTACTTGTCACCCCAAACCGATGGACAAACTGAAGTAGTCAATAGAACATTGTCTACTATGCTTAGGGCTGTTCTAAAGAATAATAAGAAAATGTGGGAGGAATGCTTGCCTCATATTGAATTTGCTTATAATCGTTCATTGCATTCTACTACTAAGATGTGCCCTTTTGAAGTTGTGTATGGTTTCCTACCTCGTGCACCTATTGATTTGTTGCCTCTTCCATCTTCGGAGAAGGTTAATTTTGATGCTAAAGAACGTGCTGAATTGATTTTAAAATGCATGAGTTAACTAAGGAAAACATTGAGCGTATGAATGCTAGATATAAACTTGCTGGAGATAAGGGTAGAAAACATGTTGTGTTTGCACTGGAGATCTTGTTTGGTTACATTTGCGTAAGGATAGATTTCCTGATTTGCGCAAATCAAAGCTAATGCCACGTGCTGCTGGTCCCTTTAAGGTGTTGGAGAAAGTAAATGATAATGCATATAAACTTGAGCTGCCTGCAGATTTTGGGGTTAGTCCCACTTTTAACATTGCAGATTTGAAGCCATATTTGGGTGAGGAAGATGAACTTCCGTCGAGGACGACTTCATTTCAAGAAGGGGAGGATGATGAGGACATCAATACCATTGTTACACCCACAGCCCCTGCTGCTATACATCTTGGACCAATTACTAGAGCTCACAAGACGCCAACTAAATTACCAGGTACTTTCGTTTCTTGGTAATGATTCTAATGTTCATGAGAATATGATGCTGCCTAAATTGGATACATTTGTTTTGCTTACAAATGAAGGGCCTAGCTTGGAGAAGGATGAACATTGGAGCAAGAACAAGCATGGAGATGATGGCATGCGCAAGGGGGACAAGAATGGAGTTACAAGTGATGATTCCAGGACTTTGAAGCCACCATAATGAGTACATGAAGCCTTGGACGAAATATACAAGATGCCACTTCATAAATTTCGTCCAGAGGCTATTCTAGGTGCTGCGTCACCTTATTATTGGGCCAGGCCCATGTAATTTCGAAATACATTAGTATAGGCTATTTTTAGAGTCCGTATGTGTGGGGAAACAAGAGATAGGGTTAGTTTCGGACCCCTCCACCAAGGGCCACGAAATTCACCACCTCTTCCTCCATATATACAGCCCTTAGGGCACCGTTTAGACTTTGGGTTTTGTTTAGATTAAAGTTTGCCATAGCTGCAACTTCGCGTACTTCGTTTGTGTTCAACGACCAGACAAAGGCGTCACAGAACCCCACCTTGATCAATAAAGCTTTCATCTTATATTCGCAATATCCAGATTGCAATCTCAGTTTCTTGCTTGTTCTTCGTTTGCTCGCAGGAAATAGACCTTCGTGGTCAGGTTGATCGTGCTCCGGCGTGGTCAATAACCTCTCGGAGTTGGTTTAGCGATTGCTAAGGCGCGACGTCCTCGCACGTTCGTAGTCGGATCGTCAAAGTCGACTTCCACCAAAGCGAAATCCACCATCTCATCGAAAGACGGGACACCTTTGCCTCTATCAGATCTACTTATATAGGAGCAAGGGGTGGCGGCCAAGGAGGTGGGAGAACGTCCCAAGGCAGCCTAAAACTAACCCGAGGTCGTACAAGGCCAATGGGCCCAAGTGGAGGTGACGTAACACCTTTGGACTTGTAGTTTGACTCGGATTCTGGTGCAGCGTCAGATTGTTTCGTCCACAACTCAACGCTCCGGACGGCTTTTAAGGTTATTCCAATTGTTCTGGAAAGAGCATGAAATCTACTTTCCAACAAAAAAAGAATCACCCAATTCGGAGTCCGTATGAAAAAGTTGTTGACGTTTTGAGTCAGGTATGTCTGTGCAGTCCGAATCTGAATCCAGAACGTGAGAGACTTGGACTCTATCTTCTCTTGGCCCAAAAGTGACGTGGGAAGACTTTTTGAACAGCACCTAAACTTCTCATTTTCCTTTATCTTCATATGTGGATTGTACAAATGTCCCACACACCTGCAATTAGACAAAACACAAAAGTATGTGAAGTATTTTTGTTCTGGATAACATAAATATATTATTGAATAGTTTGCACTAGAAATCACACGACAAATATGCATGTATGCAATATTTTGGTCTTATCCAAGGTAGTCATGTCCTCATCATCCTCCCTTCTTGAAAACAAAGCCGTCCTCGGCGTTGCTTAATCTGAAATGTGGCTAACAAAAGAGACAAGGTGTACATGTTGTATATGTATACGTCATCCATTTTTACTTCCCTTGATTTTTGCATATATGACACATGAATAGATGAGTAACGTGCATAGTTCATAAAATCTAAAGCCAACAAATTTGCACAAGAACTGGAAGGCATGAAAATATTGCAACTCAGTTTGCACATATAAGTGAAGCTCTTATTTATTTCAAAAGATTGACAATGTTCATCATTAAACCATCCCAACATTGGCGAATAAACCTTATTTGAATCAAATTTACATGCTACAACATGCTTAGATAAGCAAACAAGCAATAAGTCATTCGACACAGAATCATCACCAAGATTAGAGGTCATATCAAAATGATTAAACATTGATTCTTTTGCATCGACAGTTAATTCAATGGGTGCACTCAAAATTGTTGGTATTTCAGTTGTTTGATCATATGACGCATTCATGATAGTTTCAAGATTCTCTAAAATAGGTGATGTGCTCAAATCACCAGGTAACTCAACACATGATGCATTCAAGTTAACTACAGATGCATCATTCTCATGTAAAGTTATATCATCAATACCTTTATTGTTACCTTGTCGCAAAGAGCGTAGCTGATGTAGGTACTGACGTAGACAATGCACCATGCTCTTGAGATGATGTTGCGCTCACAATCCGAGGTGGGGCTACTCTAGTAGGTGCAACGGTGGAGGAACCAACCGGCGGTGGTGAGCATGAACTGGAATAGTAGTTGTTGTAGTCACCCAATGCATCCTCCTGTGTCTGTCTCTCAAAGGTACAAGCACGAACATACATACCAGTAATGCAACGAGGAATATCTGAAATCTTTCACGAATATCATGGTTCAAACCACCAAAAAATCTATTCATTGTATCATCCTCAGATTCTTCTATGTCACAATGATGCATATAAGATTTGAACTCTTGGTAGTAAGTATGAACAGTGTTATTGCCTTGTTTAAATTGTTCAAATTTGCGAAGCAATTCACGCGATAGTAAGGAGGGAAAATTGTTTTCTCATTACATCTTTCAAATCTTTCCAAGTTGTGGGTTGGTTATCAATGTTTTTCTTACAATGCACACTCCACCAAATAGAAGCAAAACTAGTAAATGCTCTAGTGGCAGCTCGTACTCGCTCAAGTTCAGAAAAACATGTTGACTAAAACTTGTTCTACTTCAAGCTCCCAAGCTAGATAAATAGCAGGATTAAATCTACCCTCAAATGACGGTAAAGAGCTAACTGACCATGTGGTTGTGTGTGTTGTCCCAACTCTCGTGATGGTGAAGATGTGTCCGTCGTCCAAGAACTTCTATCTCGGAACTGTCATCATTAGTAGAAACAAGAAACAAAATTCCGAATAATGTTCCTATGAACTACTAGGATGTGGTTGTAAAGTGCTCACAGTAAAGCGAATATCAATATCTTACAAGTTCTTACCATGCGGCAGGTGGTGACAGGCAACCAGCGATGTCAAATAACTCCGAAGATTGTGTAAAGCGATTGCCAGGGGAATGTACGTATACACGGTGTAGAAATATGTGGAGCTGGGTTGGCTATATATGGTAGCAAAAGATTAGCAATAATCAATTCAGAGATGCAATGTTGAATAAACGCTCATCGACGGTATTGTGCTGGTCCTAGGCTAGACCGGACTAGAGACGCGAGCCTAGAACACTAATGAGGTCACGGCATAGCACAACTAGCATCAATGAAGGATACTAAGTAGCTCTTGATAGCAAGATATAACTGAAGATCACAATGGTAGTGAAGATAATGATGAAAAACAACTACCAGGCAGGACATACAACAACTCTCTCTCCAACTTTCCTCTTGAAAAGTTTGAGCCAATTTTCTGATAAATTCTTTCAAAGAATGCTACTAACTCAAGCTTTCCAATGCAAAAAGAATCACTCAATTCTGAGTTGATATGAGGAGTCAAAGAATTCTAAAACTGGCCTGAAAAATTGGAACAAGCTGTATTCACGAACTTCAGAGGGCAAAAAGACCTATTTCGAAGCCGATTTTGAGGTTTCAAATAATGAACTAGCTTCTGCAACTATTTAGATGCGGCTCGTTGCTAGCTTCAATTTGAGTACTCACGGAGCCAAAACGAAGTTCGTATGAGGAAGATACACCCGTTTTACTGAACAGTGCGCAAAACAGATTCCAATCCGAATTCAGGTACGAGATTGATTCTAGATAGATCCCCTTTTTTTTCTTCTCTCTTTTTTTCCTCACACTTTTTTTTCTTTTTTTCTCTCTCTTTTTCTTTTTTTTCTTTCCTTTTTTTCTTTTTTCTCTCTTTTTTCTCCCTCTTTCCAAGACAAACTAGATAAGATGCAGATTGGATCTGGCGAAGATGTGAATGACCTCAACTATGATTATGACAATGAACAGTAGCAGAGCACGTGGTGGAAATTAATAGATGGGATGGTGGACAGCGGAAGGGATAATGATGCAGCGGCGTGACTAATGTGAACAGAACTCGAAACTCTAAAGGAACTAGACACTAAGACCAGCAACTAACACGACGATGCAACCTATAATTCAACTATGCAAGCAATGAATAGAAAATTCCAAAGGCTCGGATCGGCTTGGATAAAGGATGAACAGATCTAACTTTTTATGGCTTTTTCATGGACTGTAGGTATGAATGACAGATGCGATCTAAACTATGAAAAACTGTAAAATCTCACCGAGCAACCTGAAAACTGATACCACTTGATAGAGGCGAGGGTGTCCCGATCTTTCGATGAGATGATAACTATCGATTTGGTGAAGATGACTTTGACGATCCGACTACAAACGTGCACGACGTTGCGCCTTAGCAATCGCTAAATCAACTTCGAGAGGTTATTGACCACGCCGGAGCACAATCAACCTGACCACGAAGGTTTATTCCTGCAAGCAATCGAAGAACAAGCAAGAATATGATAAAAGCAATCTGAATATTGCGAGTATATATGAAGTATTGATAAAGGTGAGGATCCGTAAGCGGTCTTGGTCTGGTCGTTGGACACAGACGAAGTACACGAAGTTGCAATGGCTAACTTTTAACTAAACAAATCCCAAGGAAAAAACTACTAGATGGATCTACTTATATAGGAGCAAGGGGTGGCGGCCAAGGAGGTGGGAGAACGTCCCAAGGCAGCCTAAAACTAACCCGAGGTCGTACAAGGCCAATGGGCCCAAGTGGAGGTGACGTAACACCTTTGGACTTGTAGTTTGACTCGGATTCTGGTGCAGCGTCAGATTGTTTCGTCCACAACTCAACGCTCCGGACGGCTTTTAAGGTGATTCCAATTGTGCTGGAAAGAGCATGAAATCTACTTTCCAACAAAAAAAAGAATCACCCAATTCGGAGTCCGTATGAAAAAGTTGTTGACGTTTTGAGTCAGGTATGTCTATGCAGTCCGAATCCGAATCCAGAACGTGAGAGACTTGGACTCTATCTTCTCTTGGCCCAAAAGTGACGTGGGAAGACTTTTTGAACAGCACCTAAACTTCTCATTTTCCCTTATCTTCATATGTGGATTGTACAAATGTCCCACACACCTGCAATTAGACAAAACACAAAAGTATGTGAAGTATTTTTGTTCTGGATAACATAAATATATTATTGAATAGTTTGCACTAGAAATCACCTGACAAATATGCATGTATGCAATATTTTTGGTCTTATCCAAGGTAGTCATGTCCTCATCATCTCCTTTGCATGCTTTGAGTAAGAAGAATACCCCTTTTGTTTGGGGACCTTTGCAATCCAACGCTTTTGATGAGCTCAAGTCTTTGCTTACTCATGCTCCGATTCTTGCTTTGCCCTATTTTGACAAAACTTTTGAGGTTCATTGTGATGCAAGTGGTACCGGAATAGGCAGAGTTTTAATGCAAGAAAAACGAGTCATTACTTATTTTAGTGAAAAACTCTCCGGTGCTCAACTTAACTATCCCGTGTATGACAAGGAATTATATGCTTTAGTGCGTGTCCTACATGTTTGGGAACATTATCTTAGACCTCATGAGTTTGTCATCCATACCGATCATGAAACGCTTAAGTACTTAAAAGGTCAAACTAAATTGAACAAGCGTCATGCAAAATGGAGTGAATTTATTGAATCTTTTCCATATGTGATCAAGTACATTAAGGGCAAGGAAAATGTACTTGCCGATGCACTTTCACGCATATGCACACTCGTCACCCAACTTTAGTTGAATGTTATAGGCTTTGAGCACATAAAGGATTTGTATGCTAGTGATCCATCTTTTGCACCTCATTATGCTAAATGTTTGACGCATACATCTTGGGAACAATATTACCTCAAGGATGGTTATCTTATGAGAGCTAACAAACTTTGCATACCCGAGTCTTCTCTTCGTTTGCTACTTTTGCAAGAGGCTCATGGAGGTGGACTCATGGGACACTTTGGACGCGACAAGACCTTCGCCACGCTCTCCAAGAACTACTTTTGGCCAAAGATGTTTCGAGACGTTTCACTCTTCACCACCCGATGCTCTACATGCCGCAAAGCTAAGTCAAAAGCACAATCTCATGGTCTTTACAAGCCTCTTCCAATTCCATATCAACCTTGGGAAGACATTAGCATGGACTTTGTACTTGGTTTGCCTAGAACTCAAAATGGAAAGGACTCCGTATTTGTTGTTGTGGACAGATTTTCTAAAATGGCACATTTCATTCCTTGCAACAAGGTAGACGATGCTTCACATATTGCAAATCTCTTTTGTAGGGAAATCTTGCGCCTTCATGGAGTACCAAAGTCAATCGTCTCCGACCCATGACGTCAAGTTCTTGAGTTACTTTTGGAAGGCTCTTTGCGCCAAGCTCAAGCATCAAGCTCATGTTCTCATCCGCATACCATCCTCAAACCGACGGCCAAGCGGAGGTGTGAACAGACGCTCTCCACTCTACTTGGCGTGTTGATCAAGAAGAACATCAAGGAGTGGGAGACATGTTTAGCAATCGCCGAAATGTACGCCTACAACCGCAAGACATTCAACGACCGGCAAGTCCCCTTGAGATCGTCTCGGCTTCAACCCATTGTCCCCATTGGACATCCTACCTCTACCTCTACAAAGCGCACCAACCTCGGCGCAAGTGCCCGTGCAAGCTACATCAAGAAGATGCATGAAGATACAAGAAACACCATCGAGCGCCAAGTACAACGACTAGAGAACAAGCTCAACATCAACAAGCAACCCATGATCTTCAACATAGGCGATCTAGCGTGGCTACACCTTCGCAAGGAACGCTTCCCCAACGAACGCAAGTCCAAACTTCTACCTCGAGCCGATGGACCCTTCAAGGTGCTAGCACGCTACAACAACAACGCCTACAAGCTCGACCTACCAAGCGACAAGTACAACGTGAGCGACACCTTCAACGTCAAAGACCTCTCACCTTTCCATGGTGATGAAGAACTACATCCGAGGTCGGATCCTTTCGAAGGGAGGGGATATGATGCGGAGCATCCTTCCATCATCCCCATGGACTCTACATCAACACCTACAACACCACAAGGACCGATGACTCGAGCACGTGCAAAAGCTCTTGAAACCGAGGTGACATCACTCCTCTCACAACTCTCCTTCGATTCACATGAGACATGGTTACTACCTCAAATGGAAATTCTATGCATACTCAGGCACCAAGGAGTCAACCACGAAGAGGCAAAGAAGCAAGGAGAATCGGAAGCGAAAGACATACATGAAGACGGAGAGGAGAAAGTGATGTAGGGTGGAACCCTAATTCGTCGATCTTTCACGTTTGGAGGGGATCCTACGGAGGGAACACGAAGAACGCGCGGAAGAACGAGAGGAAATCACGGGGAAGAACGAGGGAGACACTCAATCGACAAGAGATCAATCACACAAGGTCTAGAACATCGAAGCACGAGTGATACATGGTCCAAAATCAACAAAGGAAATATACAAAGGTAGTCGTTCTTCTCCCGGAGGAGGTCTTGAATCCACGAGGGATCTTCCGTAGAGGGGTCTTGAATCCGATGGATCTTCTCCTAGGCGGAGGTCCCGATCTCCGTGGAGAAGTACCGTGGATGAGCAAAGGCTCTCACACACAAATATGAGCTAATCCAATGCTAAGTCTCAAAGTGAGGAGAGGGGTCCTATATATAGAGTGCAGGGCGAAGGGGTACATGGGCTCAGCCCAACACGCAGCAAGACAGTGCTGGCGGATGATCCGGACGAGGCTCCGGATGATCCGGGCCGGTCCGGATGATCCGGGTGGAGTCCCGGATGAGCCGGAGGGTCGGCTGGTGGCGGCGACGGGCCGGATGTCCGGCTGGAGGTCTGGACGTCCGGGAGGGGTCCGGATGATCCGGGCCTGGGTCCGGATGATCCGGCTTCAGCGTGGAGGTTCTGTTGCCTTCGGTCGATTTAGCCGGATCGTCCGGACCGGGGTCCGGATCATCCGGGCTCTGTTCGGATCGTCCGGGCCTCCGTCCGGATCGTCCGGCCTCTCTGGTCCTGGTTGCTTTCTCTTCTCCGTCTTCACGTATGTCTTCCGCTTCCGATTCTCCTTGCTTCCTAGCCTCTTCATGGTCGATTCCTTGGTGCCTGAGTATGCATAGAGTTTCCATTTGAGGAAGTAACCATGTCTCATGTGAATCGAAGGAGAGTTGTGAGAGGAGTGATGTCACCTCGGTTTCAAGAGCTCTTGCACGTGCTCGAGTCATCGGTCCATGTGGTGTTGTAGGTGTTGATGTAGAGTCCATGGGGATGATGGAAGGATGCTCCGCATCATATCCCCTCCCTTCGAAAGGATCCGACCTCGGATCTAGATCTTCATCACCATGGAAAGGCGAGAGGTCTTTGACGTTGAATGTGTCGCTCACGTTGGACTTGTCGCTTGGTAGGTCGAGCTTGTAGGCATTGTTGGTGTAGCGTGCTAACACCTTGAAGGGTCCATCGGCTCGAGGTAGAAGTTTGGACTTGCGTTCGTTGGGGAAGCGTTCCTTGCGAAGGTGTAGCCACACGAGATCGCCTATGTTGAAGATCATGGGTTGCTTGTTGATGTTGAGCTTGGTCGCTAGTCGTTGTACTTGGCGCTCGATAGTGTTTCTTGTATCTTCATGCATCTTCTTGATGTAGCTTGCACGGGCACTTGCGTCGAGGTTGGTGCGCTCTTGTAGAGGTAGAGGTAGAATGTCCAATGGGGACAATGGGTTGAAGCCGTATACGACCTCGAAGGGGGACTTGCCGGTCGTCGAATGTCTTGCGCGCTTGTAGGCGTACTCGGCGATGGGTAGACACGCCTCCCACTCCTTGATGTTCTTCTTGATCAACACGCGAAGTAGAGTGGAGAGCGTCCGGTTTGTCACTTCCGTTTGGCCGTCGGTTTGAGGATGGTATGCGGAGGAGAACAAGAGCTTGATTCCGAGCTTGGCGCAAAGAGTTTTCCAAAAGTAGCTCAAGAACTTGACGTCGCGGTCGGAGACGATTGACTTTGGTACTCCATGGAGGCGCAAGATTTCCCTACAAAATAGATTTGCAATATGTGAAGCATCGTCGACTTTGTTGCAAGGAATGAAATGTGCCATTTTGCAAAATCTGTCCACAACAACAAATCTGAGTCCTTTCCATTTTGAGTTCTAGGCAAACCAAGTACAAAGTCCATGCTAATGTCTTCCCAAGGTTGATAAGGAATAGGAAGAGGCATGTAAAGACCATGAGATTGAGCTTTTGACTTAGCTTTGCGGCATGTTGAGCATCGGGTGGTGAAGCGTGAAACGTCTCAAACATCTTGGGCCAAAAGTAGTTCTTGGAGGCGTGGCGAAGGTCTTGTCGCGTCCAAAATGTCCCATGAGTCCACCTCCATGAGCCTCTTGCAAAAGGAGCAAAAGAAGAGAAGACTCGGGTATGCATAGTTTGTTAGCTCTCATAAGATAACCATCCTTGAGGTAATATTGTTCCCAAGATGTATGCGTCAAACATTTAGCATAATGAGGTGCAAACGATGGATCACTATCATACAAATCTTTGATGTGCTCAAAGCCAATAACATTCAACTCAAGTTGGGTGACAAGCGTGCATATGCGTGAAAGTGCATCGGCAACTACATTTTCCTTGCCCTTAATGTACTTGATCACATATGGAAAAGATTCAATAAATTCACTTCATTTGGCATGACGCTTGTTCAATTTAGTTTGACCTTTCAAGTACTTCAGCGTTTCATGATCGGTATGGATGACAAACTCATGAGGTCTAAGATAATGTTCCCAAACATGTAGCACACGCACTAAAGCATATAATTCCTTGTCATACACGGGATAGTTAAGTTGAGCACCGGAGAGTTTTGCACTAAAATAAGCAATGACTCGTTTTTCTTGCATTAAAACTCCGCCAATTCCGGTACCACTTGCATCACAATGGACCTCAAAAGTTTTGTCAAAATTGGGAAAAGCAAGAATCGGAGCATGAGTAAGTAAAGACTTGAGCTCATCAAAAGCGTTGGATTGCAAAGGTCCCCAAACAAAAGGAGTATTCTTCTTACTCAAAGCATGCAAAGGAGCTGCAATGGTGCTAAAGTTTTTCACAAATCGACGATAAAAACCTGCAAGACCAAGGAAACTTCGCACTGTTGCAAATTGGTGAGTTGGGGCCAAGTTTTGATTGCTTTGATCTTAGTTTCATCAACATGAACACCTTTTGAAGAGACAACGAAACCCAAGAAAACCACTTTGTCAACTCCAAAAGTGCATTTCTTCAAGTTGGCATAAAGACTTTCTTTTCGTAGTGTTTGCAAAACAAGCTTAACATGATGAAGATGCTCTTTCATGGTTTTGCTAAACACAAGAATATCATCGAAGTAAACCACAACAAAGATTCCATTGTATGGACAAAGTACATGATGCATGAGGCGCACAAAAGTTCCGGGAGCTTCCGACAAACCCATAGGCATAACCAACCATTCATATAAGCCAAAATTTGTTTTGAACGCGGCTTTCCATTCATCACCCTCATGAATGCGGATTTGATAATAGCCACTTTTAAGATCAATTTTTGAGAAAAAGTTGGCTCCACTAAGTTCATCAAGCATATCATCTAGGCGAGGAATGGGATGCCTATAGCGCACGGTGATAGCATTTATTGGTCTACAATCGGAGCACAAGCGGAAACTTCCATCGGGCTTAGGCACAAGTATAACGGGGACGGCACAAGGGCTTAAGCTTTCATGTACATGACCGTTGTCGAGTAGTTGTTGTACTTGCCATTGAATCTCCTTGGTTTCTTAGGGATTGACATGGTAGGGAGCTTTGTTTGGAAGTGGCGCTCCGGGGATGAGGTCGATTCGATGCTCAATGCCTCGAAGAGGAGGTAGACCCGGAGGTAGCTCATCGGGGAAAACATCTTGAAATTCCTGCAAAAGAGATTGAAACACCAAAGGTAGCTCATGAGTGGTGTTAGTTTGTGGTTCTCCATCCTTGCACACTAGGACAAAGTGCATCACACTCGATGGGTTTTCACACACTTCTCTCATCTCATGTTTGGTGGCGAATAGTATGAGGTTTTTCTCTCTAAGAGGCGCTCAAATTTGGCTTGTGGCTCTCACTCACTTTTGGTGGCTCACTTTCTCACTCTTCTCTCTTTGGTTGGTGGCTTGTTTGTCGGCTATCACTTGACTAGGAGACATGGGTCGTGGGACATATTCTTTGCCTTTCATCTTGAAGCTATAGTGGTTTGTCGCCCATTGTGGTAGACACCACGGTCGAATTGCCATGGCCGACCAAGGAGGAGGTGGCAAGCGGTCATTGGGACCACATCGCACTCCAAAGTGTCTTCATATGCACCGATTTTGAAGGATACTTGGACCGTATGCTCAACTCGTATAGTCCGGAGTCACTTAGCCATTGAACCTTGTATGGTTGCGGATGCTTCTTCTTGACCAATTGGAGCTTGGAGCATAGTTCTTCGCTTGCCAAGTTGTGGCAACTACCTCCATCGATGATGACCTTGACGGATCTCCCATTGATGCGGCCTTTGTGTGGAAGATGTGGCATCGTTGGTCTTCTTCTTGGTGATGTTGAAGTGTCAAGACTTTGGAGACAACAAAAGCGGGCTTGTATCTTCATCACAAAAGACTTGATCATCTTCATCCTCGTTGATGCGCGGTGCATGGCCACTTGCTCAATAGCGTCCATTTCATCTTCACTCATTGAGTCGTAGGTGCCATCGTCGTTGAGTATCATGATGCGCTTGTTGGTGCATTCATATGACTTGTGGCCTCGGCGCCGCAAGTAAAACACTTGAAGGAGCTTGTCTTGACGGTCTCATCGGTTGGAGTAGATGATGAAGCCGTGGCTTGGAGTTGCTTGTAGTAGGAGGAGGACGACTTGAACTTGTAGAAGTTTTCTTGTAACTTGACTTGTCGTCGTTGCTTGGAAAAGGCTTGGTTGATGTCGAAGTTGGAGTAGTTGTTGAAGCTTGGTTGTTGGAGAGGCCGTATGTCTTGGATGAGTACTTGGCGTGCATTTGAAGTCATCTTGCACTTGTCGTTCCGCCTTTGTAGCTTGATGCACGAGCTCAATGAGGTTGGAATAAGGTTGGAAGTCGGCGATCTTCTTGATGGGATGGTTGAGTCCATTCAAGAATCGTGCCATTGTTTGCTCATCATCTTCCTTGACATTGGCTCGAATCATGGCAATCTCCATTTCTTTGTAGTATTCTTCAACACTCTTTGTTCCTTGTTTGAGGAGTTGTAGCTTCTTGAAGAGATCACGGTTGTAGTAGGTGGGCACAAAACGTGCTCTCATGACATCCTTCATTTGAGCCCAAGTTGTGATTGGAGGTTCACCTCTTGCTTGTCGGCGCTCAAGGACTTGTTCCCACCATATGAGCACATAGTCTTGGAACTCAAGTGATGCCATAGCGATCTTCTTCTCTTCCTCATAGTTGTGCAAACGAAAGATTTTGTCGACCTTCAATGCCCATGAGAGGTACTCTTCGGGATCATTGGTTCCATTGAACTTGGGCATTGTGAACTTGAGTTTGCCATAGCGTTGCTCTTCATTGTGTTGAGGTCGATGTTGATGATGACGTTCTTGTCGTGGAGGGTAATCATCCTCATGTTGCTCTTGGCGAGGAGGAAGTCCATGATCAACGTGCTCTTGTTGACCTTGAGGTTGAGGTTGAGCTTGACGAGCTTGTGGAGGATCTTGTTGGGATTGATGTTGCGCACGTGGATGGTAGTTCCTCTCTTGTATTTCTTCTCGAAGGGCTTCCTCTTGATTGCGCCTTTCGCGATTGCGGTTGGCGAGAGCTCGGGTTGATGCTTGAAGGGCGCGTTCCGCCTCAAGAGTTTGTGTTTCTCGTTGTTGTTGTTGAAGACGTTGAGCCTCGGCGTCTTGTTGCTCTTGGTGTAGGCGCGCTCGTTCTTGTTCTTGTTGGTGGCGAAGACGTTGTCGTTCTTGTGCTTGAGCAAACGCCATCTTGTGCTTGTGATTGAGGACGGGGAACTTCTTCATCAACTTGCTCTTGGAGATTCTTGTCGTGTAGCGGGTTGCGAGATGCATGACGGTCTTGACGCGCGGCTCGACGAAGAATGTTCGATGACGGTGTACTTGTGTCGGAGAAGGAGTCGTCGGAGTGGCGACTTGAGTGGCTCCGTCTTGAGTGTGAAGAGGTAGAAATCGCGGTTCACCAACAAAGCGCGGATCTCGTCCATTCTTGCATCGTTCTCTTTCTTGTGCGTCGAGTTTGTTGTCGAAGTAATCGCGTGTACGTTTCTCGGAGAGTCGCAAGTCGGTGGAGAGGTTGTCGATGCGTTCGCTCATTGCTTGTTGCTCTTGATGGAGAGGTTCGTTGTGCGCCAAAGAGGTGGCTCTTGGTGACGTATGATGACATGTCGTCGTCTTGCTCGATGAAGAGTGGATTTGTAGAAGAACTTGGCCTATCCATCATTTCAAGCAAATTGTGAGTGGTAGAAGGAGAAGAATGAATACCAATGTACCTTTGACCGAAGTTGAAGATGAATCAAGTTCACTCAAATGCGGACAATGAAATAGCACTATTGGTACCGATCCTTGTCGATTCTCACACCTACACAAGTAAAAGCCTTTGGTGGAGCTTGGTTAGGATGGTGGCACAAACTTGATTGCAATTGTTAGCTTGACTCAAAAATGTTGAAGAAGATTCGCAAATTCGCATATGCAACAAGTAGACCAAGCAAGTAGTGGTACACGGAAACACACACGCAAATAGATAAACGGGATTGTGCAAACCAAAAATGAGCCATAATGTGGAATCCACGAAAATGCTCTTGTTGCACAATACTAGAGAGACGCTAGCACGATTGCACAATAGGCGGATACGGAGCTTGTGCACAACCTACTAGGCAAAAATGCAACGATCTCTATCCCACGTATGCTATTTGTACGGTGTATCGGTGCAATGATCCAAGATGATCTTATATGACAATCTTAATGTTGTATGATGCTATGCTTGTTGCTTGTAAGCTCCTTGCTTATCTTTCCTCTTTGCTTAAAAGCTTGAGTGGCTCTTTCTCTTTTGAGCTCTTTTTGATGAGGACATCAATACCATTGTTACACCCATAGCCCCTGCTGCTATACATACTGGACCAATTACTAGAGCTCGCGCACGCCAACTAAATTACCAGGTACTTTCGTTTCTTGGTAATGATTCTAATGTTCATGAGAATATGATGCTGCCTAAATTGGATGCATTTGTTTTGCTTACAAATGAAGGGCCTAGCTTGGAGAAGGATGAACATTGGAGCAAGAACAAGCATGGAGATGATGGCATGCATAAGGGGACAAGAATGGAGTTACAAGTGATGATTTCAGGACTTTGAAGCCACCATAATGAGTGCATGAAGCCTTGGACGAAATATACAAGATGCCACTTCATAAAGTTCGTCCAGAGGCTATTCTAGGTGCTGCGTCACCTTATTATTGGGCCAGGCCCATGTAATTTCGAAATACATTAGTATAGGCTATTTTTAGAGTCCGTATGTGTGGGGAAAGAAGAGATAGGGTTAGTTTCGGACCCCTCCACCAAGGGCCACGAAATTCACCCCCTCTTCCTCCATATATATAGCCCATAGGGCACCGTTTAGACTTGGGTTTTGTTTAGATTAAAAGTTCGCCATAGCTGCAACTTCGCGTACTTCGTTTGTGTTCCACGACCGGACAAAGGCGTCACAGAACCCCACCTTTATCAATAAAGCTTTCTTCTTATATTCGCAATATCCAGATTGCAATCTCAGTTTCTTGCTTGTTCTTCGTTTGCTCGCAGGAAATAGACCCTCGTGGTCAGGTTGATCATGCTCCGGCGTGGTCAATAACCTCTCGGAGTTGGTTTAGCGATTGCTAAGGCGCGACGTCCTCGCACGTTCGTAGTCGGATCGTCAAAGTCGACCTCCACCAAAGCGAAATCCACCATCTCATCGAAAGACGGGACACCTTTGTCTCTATCAAGTGGTATCAGATTTTCAGGTTGCTCGGTGAGATTTTACAGTTTTTTGTAGTTTAGATCGAGTCTGTCTTCATACCTATAGTCCACGAAAAAGCCACAAAAAAAATTAGGGTTAGTTCATCCTATCCGAACCAATCGAGCCTTTGCATAATCTTTTTCGTATTTGCATTGTTGAATTTGCGGTTGCATCGTCGTGTCTAGTTGCTAGTCTTAGAGTCTAGTCTTTTAGAGTTTGAGTTCGGTCATAAGTTGTCACGCCGCCGCACCATTATCATCGCCCGCCATCTACCACCACCGCTTATCCGCCACCGCTTGAATCTGTATCCATATACCACCACCGCTTATCCGCCACCGCTTGAATCGTATCCATATACCACCACCGCTTCCATATATCACCACCGCGCCATCGACCACCATATATCCACCACCAATCCGAGTCCCTTGCATATCAGGTTTGTTTTGGGATCCATCTAGTTTTCCGATTCGTGTTTCCTTATGCGAGTAGGTTTGATTCCAGCAATCTTTTGCCGTCCGTAGAAGAGGTTGGTTTCCAAAAAAGAGTCCGAAACCACCCTCCGTTTAGGCCCAAAATTTTCCAAAACGCGGGACAAAAAAATTTTCGGCTATCCTATTTTAGGTGTTTCTAAGCGTATTGAGCGATCGCCATTATAGAAAGTTTTTTGACCCGTTTCAGTTTTGGGTCAAGCAATCGAAAAAAAAATTGGTCGAAAAATTTCGTGCCCATCTGTCGGTTTGACTTGGGAAGAGTTTTGAGACACTCGCCATTATAGTGATTTTTCGCAAAAAAGAAGCGCAAAAAAAAAGCAAAAAAAAAAAAGAGGCGAAAAAAAAATCCAGAGTGTGCTTTTCCCTTGTTTACGTGCGGCGCCATGATTTTGTTAGTGTTCTAGGCTCGCGTCTCTAGCACGGTCTAGCCTAGGACCAGACAAGATCGTCGTTGGCGTTTATTCAACTTTGCATATCTGAATTGATTATTCTTGACCTTTTTTGCTACCATATTATAAGCCTTCCCAGCTCCACATTCATCTCGTCGTGCGTTTGATTCTCCCAGTAATCGCTATATCCAAGCTTTGAGAGTTGTGACTAGCGGTTGCCGATCACCTTTGCTGCTTGGTAAGAACTGGTAAGAATTTGAGATTTGCTTGACGGATTTGTGACTGTCCACCACACCACCACCACCACTTCCTAGTAGTCTGTAGGATCATATTCTTGTGTGTTTCTATTGCTGCTAACCATGGCAGGATCACAAGCCGATGAGACTGATTAGGAGAACCTGACGAACAAACAGCTTCATGATAAGTTTCAGCAAATGATGATTGGACAGGTGCAAGATGTGCTAAACAGATTTGACGAGGCCATGGAGAAGATAGATGGCATTGAGAAGACGTTTGAAACAAAGCTTGATAGCAAGTTTGATGAATTGCTCGCGCGTTTTCCACAACCACCGCCGGCTGCACCTAGCGCACCTCTGCAGCGACAACAACTACGCCCCTTCGAATCGGTATGGGCGAGCTCAGCGTGTTCCTATTGAGCGAGGACAAAATTCTGGTGCCGCTGCTCTGCTGTTGGTGCTTCTTTGGCTCCTCGCTACTGCTTCTTTGGTACAAGCGAGGATGATTATGTGGGAGATTATGAGGATGAGGTTGATCAACATCGAACTACGTGCAACCACCAGCACCACAACCACCAGGTCGTCCACATGCAAATAATGGCAATGTTAGGGCTCCCCTCAGTGCGAGATCATGACCATCTCCTAAACTGAAATTGAATATTCCACCATTTGAGGGTAGATATGTTCACGATATATATCTTACTTGGGAGTTAGAAACTGAACAACGATTTACATGTTTACAATATCACGAGGAGAGCGTGTTCTGCTGCTGTTTGTGCTTTCACTAGCTTTGCATGTGTTTGGTGGTGCGAACATTGTAGATTATATCTGTTTCAGCTACTTGGGCTGCTTTGAAAACTGCTATGCGTGCTCGTTGGGTTCCACCATATTATCAACGTGAATTACTTCAAAAATTGCAGCGCTTAAGACAAGGAAAAATTCTGTAGAAGAATATTATCGGGAATTACAAACTGGCTTGATTAGATGTGGTATTGTTGAGGAGAATGAAGCTATGCTTGCACGTTTTCGGGTGGATTAAATAGAGATTCAGACCATTCTAGACTATAAGGATTATAATAATATCACTCGTTTATTCCATCTTGCTTGTAAAGCTGAGCGTGAAGTGCAAGATCGGCGGGCATTGGCGCGCACTAACTTTTCTGCAGGTCGACCTTCATCATGGACACCACGTGCATCATCTACTTCCTTTGCAACATCACCTCCTTGGTGCCACCTCCAACCGTGATACAAGAAAGCGAGCACAACCACCACTATCTACCAAGAGCACACTGCGGGCCTGCCAGAGTTCTTCTTCTTCCATGGCGTCAACAGGGCACACAAGTGATATTATTTGTCGTCGTTGTAAGGGAAGAGGACATTTTGCGAGAGAATGCAAATCTCAGCGTGTGATGATTGCTCTTGAGGATGGTGGGTATGAGTCCGCTAGTGACTATGATGAGGAGACTTTGGCTCTTATTACACATGAGGAACACGGTGGAGATGATTACGATCATGAGACACAATACATGGCTTTGAAGATCTTGACGGTATGAATGTTTAGTTGCTCAACGTGTTTTGAGTGTGCAGGTTACACAAGCTGAGCAAAATCAGAGGCATAATTTGTTCCATACAAAGGGAGTTGTGAAGGAACGTTCTATTCGCGTCATCATAGATGGAGGGAGCTGCAACAACTTGGCTAGCATGGAGATGGTGGAGAAGCTATCTCACACCACAAGACCACATCCACACCCTTACTACATCCAATGGTTCAACAACAGCGGCAAGGTTAAGGTAACACGTACTGTTTGTGTGCATTTTAGTATCTCTACATATGCTGATTATGTTGATTGTGATGTGGTACCTATGCAAGCATGTTCCTTGTTACTTGGTAGACCATGGCAATTTGATAAAAATTCTGTACACCATGGTAGAAACAATCAGTATACTCTTGTTCATAAGGATAAAAATATTACTTTGCTTCCTATGACTCCTGAGTCCATTTTGAAAGATGATATTAATAGAGCTAATAAAGCAAAACAGAGAAAAATAAGAGTGAAAATCAGATTGTGGCAAAAGAATTTGAGCAACACATGAAGCCTAATAATAAACCATCTCTTTGTTGCTTGAAATTAAATTGAAAAGTGCATGTTTACTTGCCACCAAATCTGATATTGATGAGCTAGATTTTAGCAAATCTATTTGCTATGCTTTTGTGTGCAAAGAGGCATTATTTTCATTCGAGGACGTGCCTTCCTCTTTGCCCCTCTTGTCACTAACATTTTGCAGGGGAGTTGTTGGCGTCTTTCCACAAGGCGTGCCACAGGATTACCACCTATTCGAGGATTGAGCATCAAATTGACTTAATTCGGTGCATCATTACCCAACCGTGCACCATACCGTACCAATCCGGAGGAGACGAAGGAGATTATCGTCAAGTATGAGGAGCTGCTCGACAAAGGTTATATCGCGAATCCCTTAGTCCTTGTGCTGTTCCTATTATTCTAGTGCGAAAAAGGATGGTACGTCACGTATGTGTGTTGATTGTAGAGGCATCAATAATATTACTATTCGTTATCGTCACCCTATTCCTAGGCTAGATGATATGCTTGATGAATTGAGTGGCTCTACAATATTCTCCAAAGTTGATTTGCGTAGTGGATACCATCAAATTCGTATGAAATTGGGAGATAAATGGAAAACAGCATTTAAAACTAAGTTTGGATTATATGAGTGGTTAGTCATGCCTTTTGGGTTAACTAATGCACCTAGTACTTTCATGAGATTAATGAACGAAGTTTTACGTGCTTTCATTGGACGATTTGTGGTAGTCTATTTTGATGATATCTTGATTTATAGCAAATCTTTGGAAGAACATTTGGAACATTTACGTGCTGTTTTTAATGCTTTACGTGATGCACGTTTGTTTGGTAACCTTGGGAAGTGCACCTTTGTACCGACCGAGTATCTTTTCTTGGCTATGTTGTTACTCCACAGGAATTGAAGTTGATAAAGCCAAGATTGAAGCTATTGAGAGTTGGCCGCAGCCCAAAACGGTCACACAAGTGAGGAGTTTCCTTGGCCTCGCTGGTTTCTATAGGCGTTTTGTGAGAGATTTCAGCACCATTGCTGCACGTCTCAACGAGCTTACAAAGAAGGATGTGCCTTTTGTTTGGGGTACCGCATATGGGAAGAAGCCTTCACGGTATTGAAAGCTAAGTTGACACATGCTCCTTTACTCCAACTTCCTGATTTTAATAAGACTTTTGAGCTTGAATGTGATGCTAGTGGAATTGGATTAGGAGGTGTGTTATTACAAGATGGCAAACCTGTTGCATACTTTTTCGAAAAATTGAGTGGGCCTAGTCTGAATTACTCTACTTATGATAAAGAATTATATGCTCTTGTTAGGACTTTAGAAACATGGCAACATTATTTATGGCCCAAAGAATTTGTTATACATTCGATCATGAATCTTTGAAACATATTAAAAGTCAAGCTAGACTGAATCGTAGACATGCTAAATGGGTTGAATTCATTGAGACTTTCCCTTATGTCATTAAACACAAGAAGGGTAAAGAAAATGTTATTCTTGATGCATTGTCTCGTCGCTATACTATGCTTTCACAACTTGACTTCAAAATATTTGGTTTGGAGACCATCAAAGATCAATATGTGCATGATGCTGATTTTAAGATGTATTGCAGAATTGTAAAGAAGGAAGAACATGGAACAAGTTTGTCGTTAATGATGGATTTGTGTTCGTGCTAACAAGCTATGCATTCCAGCTAGCTCCGTTCGTCTTTTGTTGTTGCAGGAGGCGCATGGAGGAGGACTAATGGGACACTTTGGCGTGAAGAAGACGGAGGACGTACTTGCTACACATTTCTTTTGGCCAAAGATGAGACGGGATGTTGAGCGTTTTATTGCTCGCTGCACTACATGTCAAAAAGCTAAGTCACGACTCAATCTGATAGAGGCGAGGGTGTCCCGATCTTTCGATGAGATGATAACTATCGATTTGGTGGAGACGACTTTGACGATCCGACTACAAACGTGCACGACGTTGCGCCTTAGCAATCGCTAAACCAACTCCGAGAGGTTATTGACCACGCGCGGAACACAATCAACCGGACCACGAAGGTCTATTCCTGCAAGCAATCGAAGAACAAGCAAGAATATGATAAAAGCAATTTGAATATTGCGATTATGTATGAAGTATTGATAAAGGTGTGGATCCGTAAGCGGTCTTGGTCTGGTCGTTGGACACAAACAAAGTACACGAAGTTGCAATGGCTAACTTTTAACTAAACAAATCCCAAGGGAAAAGCTACTAGATGGATCTACTTATATAGGAGCAAGGGGTGACGGCCAAGGAGGTGGGAGGACGTCCCAAGGCAGCCTAAAACTAAACCTAGGTCGTACAAGGCCAATGGCCCAAGTGGAGGTGACGTAACACCTTTGGACTTGTAGTTTGACTCGGATTCTGGTGCAGCGTCAGATTGTTTCGTCCCTAACTCAACGCTCCGGACGTATTTTAAGGTGATTCCAATTGTGCTGGAAAGAGCATGAAATCTACTTTCCAACAAAAGAAGAATCACCCAATTCGGAGTCCGTATGAAAAAGATGTTTGCGTTTTGAGTCAGGTATGTCTGTGCAGTCCGAATCTGAATCCAGAACGTGAGAGACTTGGACTCTATCTTCTCTTGGCCCAAAAGTGACATGAGAAGACTTTTTGAACATCACCTAAACTTCTCCTTTTCCCTTATCTTCATATGTAGATTGTACAAATGTCCCATACATCTACAATTAGACAAAACACAAAAGTATGTGAAGTATTTTTGTTCTGGATAACATAAATATATTATTGAATAGTTTGCACTAGAAATTACCTGACAAATATGCATGTATGCAATATTTTTGGTCTTATCCAAGGTAGTCATGTCCTCATCATCCTCCCCTTCTTGAAAATAAAGCCGTCCTCGGCGTTGCTTAATCTGAAATGTGGCTAACAAAAGAGACAAGGTGTACATGTTGTATATGTATATGTCATCCATTTTTACTTCCCTCGATTTTTGCATATATGACACATGAATAGATGAGTAACTTGCATAGTTCATAAAATCTAAAGCCAAAAAATTAGCACAAGAAGTAGAAGGCATGAAAATATTGCAACTCAGTTTGCACATATAAGTGAAGCTCTTATTCATTTCAAAAGATTGACAATGTTCATCATTAAACCATCCCAACATTGGTAAATAAACCTTACTTGCATCAAATTTACATGCTACAACATGCTTAAATAAGCAAACATGCAATAAGTCATTCAACACAGAATCATCACCAAGATTATAGGTCATATCAAAATGATTAAACATTGATTCTTTTGCATCAACAGTTCATTCAATGGGTGCACTCAAAATTGTTGGTATTTCAGTTGTTTGATCACATGACGCATTCATGACAGTATCAAGATTCTCTAAAATAGGTGATGTGCTCAAATCACCAGGTAACTCAACACATGATGCATTCAAGTTAACTAGGGATGCATCATTCTCATGTGAAGTTATATCATCAATACCTTCTTTGTTACCTTGTCGCAAAGGCGTAGCTGATGTAGGTACAGAGCGAGACAATGCACCATACTCTTGAGATGATGTCGCGCTCCGAGGTGGGGCTTCTCTAGTAGGTGCAACGGTGGAGGAACCAACCGGCGATGGTGAGCATGAACTGGAATAGTAGTTGTTGTAGTCACCCAATGCATCCTCCTCATAATTGTCTCTCAAAGGTACAAGCACGAACATACATACCGGTAATGCAACGAGGAATATCTGAAACCTTGCACGAATATCATGGTTCAAACCACCAAAAATCTATTCATTGTATCATCCTCAGATTCTTCTATGTCACAATGATGCATATAAGATTTGAACTCTTGATAGTAAGTATGAACAGTGTTATTGCCTTGTTTAAATTGTTCAAATTTGCGAAGCAATTCACGACGATAGTAAGGAGGGAAAAACTGTTTTCTCATTACATCTTTCAAATCTTTCCAAGTTGTGGGTTGGTTATCAATGTTTTTCTTACAATGCACACTCCACCAAATGAAGCAAAACCAGTAAATGCTCTAGTGGCAGCTCGTACTCGCTCAAGTTCAGAAAAAACATCTTGACTAAAAACTTGTTCTACTTCAAGCTCCCAAGCTAGATAAATAGCAGGATTAAATCTACCCTCAAATGACGGTAAAGAGCTAACTGGCCATGTGCTTGTGTGTGTTGTCCCAACTCTCGTGATGGTGAAGATGTGTTCGTCGTCCAAGAACTTCTATCTCCGAAACCTGTCATGATTAGTAGAAACAAGAAACAAAATTCGAGAATAATGTTCCTATGAACTACTAGGATGTGGTTGTAAAGTGCTCACGATAAAGCAAATATCAATATCTTACAAGTTCTTACCATGCGGCGGTGGTGACAGGCAACCAGCGGTGTCAAGTAACTCGAAGATTGTGTAAAGCGATTGCGGGGAACGTCGACGTATACGGTGTAGAAATATGTGGAGCTGGGTTGGCTATATATGGTAGCAAAAATTTAGCAATAATCAATTCAAAGATGCAATGTTGAATAAGCGCTCAACGACAGTCTTGTGCTGGTCCTAGGCTAGACCGGACTAGAGACGCGAGCCTAGAACACTAATGAGGTCACGGCGTAGCACAACTAGCATCAATGAAGGATACTAAGTAGCTCTTGACAGCAAGATAGAAGTGAAGATCACTGGCGGTAGTGAAGATAATGATGAAAAACAACTACCAAGTAGGACATACAACAATTCTCTCTCCAACTTTCCTCTTGAAAAGTTTGAGCCAATTTTCTGATAAATTCTTTCAAAGAATGCCACTAACTCAAGCTTTCCAATGCAAAAAGAATCACTCAATTCGAGTTGATATGAGGATTCAAAGAATTCTAAAACTGGCACGAAAAATTGGAACAAGCTGTGTTCACGAACTTGGAGGGCAAAAGACCTATTTAGAAGCCGATTTTGAGGTGTCAAATAATGAATTAGCTTCTGCAACTATTTAGATCGGCTCGTTGCTAGCTTCAGTTTGAGTACTCACGGGCCAAAACGGACTTCGTATGAGGAAGATACACCTGTTTTCTTGAGCAGTCATAAAAATGATTCAATCCGAATTCAGTACGAGATTGATTCTAGATAGATCCGGTTTTTTTCTCTTTTTTTTCTCACGCTTTTTTTTCTTTTTCTTCTCTCTCTTTTTCTTTTTTTTCTTTCTTTTTTTCTCTCTTTCTTTTCTCTCTTTTTTTTCCCTCTGTCCAAGACAAACTAGATAAGATGCAGATTGGATCAGGCGAAGATGTGAATGACCTCAACTATGATTATAACAATGAACAACGCGTAGCACATGGTGGAAATAATAGATAGGATGGTGGATAGTGGAAGGGATAATGATGCAGCGGCGGCGTGACTAATGTGAACAGAACTCGAAACTCTAAAGGAACTAGACACTAAGACCAGCAACTGACACGACGATGCAACCGATAATTCAACTATGCAAGCAACGAATAGAAAATTGCAAAGGCTCAGACTGGCTTGGATAAAGGATGAACAGATCTAACTTTTTGTGGCTTTTTCATGGACTATAGGTATGAATGACATATGCGATCTAAACTATGAAAAGCTGTAAAATCTCACCGAGCAACCTGAAAACTGATACCACTTGATAGAGGCGAGGTGTCCCGATCTTCGATGAGATGATAACTATCGATTTGGTGGAGCGACTTTGACGATCCGACTACAAGCGTGCCTGACGTTGCGCCTTAGCAATCGCTAAACCAACTCCGAGAGGTTATTGACCACGCGCGAGCACAATCAACGACCACGAAGGTCTATTCCTGCAAGCAATCGAAGAACAAGGAAGAATATGATAAAAGCAATCTGAATATTGCGCAGTATGTATGAAGTATTGATAAAGGTGGGGATCCGTAAGCGGTCTTGGTCTGGTCGTTGGACACAAGCGAAGTACGAAGTTGCAATGGCTAACTTTAACTAAACAAATCCCAAGGAAAAGCTACTAGATGGATCTACTTATATAGGAGCAAGGGTGACGGCCAAGGAGGTGGGAGGACGTCCCAAGGCAGCCTAAAACTAAACCTAGGTCGTACAAGGCCAATGGCCCAAGTGGAGGTGACGTAACACCTTTGGACTTGTAGTTTGACTCGGATTCTGGTGCAGCGTCAGATTGTTTCGTCCCTAACTCAACGCTCCGGACGTATTTTAAGGTGATTCCAATTGTGCTGGAAAGAGCATGAAATCTACTTTCCAACAAAAGAAGAATCACCCAATTCGGAGTCCGTATGAAAAAGTTGTTTGCGTTTTGAGTCAGGTATGTCTGTGCAGTCCGAATCTGAATCCAGAACGTGAGAGACTTGGACTCTATCTTCTCTTCGCCCAAAAGTGACGAGAGAAGACTTTTTGAACAGCACATAAACTTCTCCTTTTCCCTTATCTTCATATGTAGATTGTACAAATGTCCCATACATCTACAATTAGACAAAACACAAAAGTATGTGAAGTATTTTTGTTCTAGATAACATAAATATATTACTGAATAGTTTGCACTAGAAATCACCTGACAAATATGCATGTATGCAATATTTTTGGTCTTATCCAAGGTAGTCATGTCCTCATCACAATCCTCATGGT